>NKZA01000131.1:0-46964 GCA_002374405.1 Metschnikowia cubensis
TACTATACTATACTATACTATACTATACTATACTATACTATACTATACTATACTATACTATACTATACTATACTATACTATACTCTACTACTATACTACTGTACTACTATACCATACTATAGTACATTGTATTATACTATACAGTGTTTTTGAAAACTATTCAAACCAGCCCCACAATTGTTTCGAACCAACAACATAGAATGATTCAAACCAGTGCTACAAAAAATTCAAACCAATAATCCAATACGTTTCATACCTCTCCACTTCAGTTCCGTCCATCCTAGCCCTTCACTGGTTCTGTAAGACTCCCAGATGCAGTACATATAGGATAATCCGCTAGATTTAAGATTTCAGAACATTGATTCTGATGAAAGTTGGTGTAAAACATTACCCATTTGCTTTATGAGACTTGCGAAGGGTTACGAAACTTTTTGAATCATTGGTATACTTCATTTTGCTAGTGTGTTTGAATTGTTTTGCCACGCTGCTTTGAATAGTTTTGAAAAATTGTACTATACGAGACTAGACTATAGACACTAGACTATAGACACTAGAATATAGACGCTAGACTATAGACACTAGACTATAGACACTAGACTATAGACACTAGACTATAGACACTAGAATATAGACACTAGACGATACACACTACTAGACTATAGACACTACTAGACTAGACGATAGACTCTAATAAAATATAGTACTATACTATAGTATACTATTATGTATGGCACATTAAGTACACTCCTTATAGTACACGTTACTACCACAAACTATCTACAGTATACTACCATAAGCTATCTACAGTATACTACCACATGCTATCTACAGTATACTACCACATGCTATCTACAGTATACTACCATAAGCTATCTACAGTATACTACACAACACTGATCCATTATAGTACACTACACTACAATACACTGTACCGTCTAACTATGGTGCATACACTATTCACACCAACAAGTTGCACGCTTCAATATTGCCTGATACACCACTTACGCTATATTAAAAGAGTGTATGTGCGTCAATGAATACTATAAATGAACTATATTGACGGAGAATAAAAAGCTAGAACAGTCCCATCTACTTCCATATATCCAAGCTACGGAGAAGCAGACCTACAAAGAATATTTCCGAGGCTTTCACCAAAGCTTTCTGAGAGAATTATACTCTTGGCTATTCATACTAGAGTAGACCACAGTGGACTACAATATAGTACAGTACAGTACAGTACACCAGCTATACTATACAAGAGTAAAACACCATTCTATACTAACTACAGTATAGTACACTACAGTACACTATAGTACACTACAGTACACTACAGTACATTACAGTATAGTACCCTAAAGTATAGTACAGTATAGTACTCTACAGTAGACTACATTATAGTACTCTACAGTAGACCACAGTGGACTAGAGTAGACCACAGTAGACCACAGTAGACTACACTACAGTACTCTAAAGTATAGTACACTACAGTATTCCTTAAAACTATTCAAACCCGCACGATAAAAGATTCAAACCAATAATTAAAAGAGTTTCGTACCCCTTTCACTCCATTCCGTCCGTTTTGACCCTTGATTATTGCCAGACTCCCAATCACCCCCAAATGTACTACATATAAGACAATCATCCAGATTCAACAGTTCATCACATTGAATTCTAGTGAAAGTTAGTGTGAATATTTAGTTTGAAAGACTATGCGAAGAAGTACGAAACATTTTGCCGCGTTGGTTTGAATAGTTTCGAGAAACACTGTACACTACAGTAGACTATACAGTGTTTTTGAAGACTATTTAAACCAGCGCGATAAAACAATTCAAACCACACTAGCAAAATTAAACAAACCAACAATTAAAAGAGTTTCGTACTCCTTTAACTCCATTACGTCCATTTTGACCTTATTAAAAGACTCCCAAATGTCTTCCAAATGACCCCAAATGTACTACTTATGAGGCAACCCTCCAGATTGACATTTCAGAATCTTGAATTCTAATGAAAGTCAGTGTGAACATTTGGTTTGAAAGACTGTACGAAGGAGTACGAAACATTTCGCTGCGCTGGTTTGAATAGTTTTCAAAAACACTGTATTACAGTAGACTACAGTAGACTACATTATAGTGCTCTACAGTAGACTACAGTACCCTACAGTATAGTACTCTACAGTAGACTATACTAAATACACTACACTACAGTACTCTACAGTACACTACACTGCAGTACACTACAAACTAACGCAGCAAAATTAATCAAATCAATAATTAACAACTTTCGTACCCCTTCCCACAGTCTTTCAAACCAAATGACGTGATGGTTTACAACAACCTTACAATTCGATATTCTCAAATCTTGAGTCTGGAGGTTTGCGTCATATCTACTACATTTGGGGTCTTGGCGTACCAGTCGAGGGCCAGAACCGACGGAACTGAACTGGAAGGGGTACCAAACCTTTGAATCATTATTTGTTTAATTTGCTAGTGTGTTTTGAATTGTTTAGCCAAGGTAGTTGGAACAGTTTCAAAACACACTGTACACTCCAGGAAGTGTACACCTATTGAGGCACTATACATCTTCTCTTCCTGATACTAAAAATCAAATTGCAAGGTTTTCTACCGTCTACCACCGTCTGCCACCGTCTACCACCATCTACCACCATCTACCACCGTCTACCACCGTCTACCACCGTCTACCACCATCACTACCCATCTTTCTAGCCCCTGCTGGAAGTTAAACTAGTAGTTCCGATTCCCCTTGAATCATCAACTAACAAACAGGTGACTGACGCAAAAAAATCCAACACACTATAGTATACTACAGACACTACTGAATAGACACTACTGAACAGACACTACTGAATAGACACTACTGAACAGACACTACTGAATAGACACTACTGAATAGATACTTTATCTTGGTAGAGTACACTATACTACACCATTGTGACTAGTCCAACTCTGCTGTACAGTAATATGATGCACTATATCCCAATATGGTTCGAATGCTACACTACCGTATGGGGCAGATCTGTATAATATAGTATAGACTACCGTATGGGAAAGATCTGTAAAATATAGTATAGACTACCGTATGGGAAAGAACTGTAAAATATAGTATAGACACTACATTATACTCCAGTACTACACTATACTATTTCATACTACTGGTTCTTTGCCCTTGGTCCTTTCTTTTCCGTTCTTGGATCATCTATAGCTGATCTCTTGGATTTTCGATTCTTTCCTCCCTCCCTCTTGGACTAGGTACTCTACTGCATAACTTGTACTACCTTCTGCTCCTGCTACTACCAGAATGACGCTGCTACAAGAGTTAACACTGCAGTTTTGGTGACTACCAAGACACTGAGCTACACCAACACAAGACATAATAGCACAGTACAGTTACAGTATAGTAGGCCAACAAAGCTATGCGTCGTTTTAGAGACTCCTGGACAACATCAATAGGGCCATTGAAAGTATGGAGCCTTTTGATTTTAAGCTGGGGAACTGACCTATTGCTCCCTGTCTATGTCATGGAAGCTCTCAATATCTCAACCAAACTGAGTAATCACTTTATGATTGCTTCTTGGAAGGAGATCTTTATGATTGCTTCTTGGAAGGAGATCTTTATGCTTCTTGGAAGAAGACCTTCATGATTAGTTCTTGGAAGGAGATCTTGATGATTAATTTCTTGGAAGGAGATCTTTATGATTAGTTCTTGGAAGAAGACCTTCATGATTAGTTCTTGGAAGAAGACCTTTATGATTGGTTTCTTGGAAGAAGACCTTCATGATTAGTTCTTGGAAGAAGACCTTTATGATTAGTTCTTGGAAGAAGACCTTTATGATTGGTTTCTTGGAAGAAGACCTTTATGATTAGTTCTTGGAAGAAGATTGAGAGATCCGTTAGCTGCAATCCAGAAACCATAGTTTTTCTCGATTTTCCCCTCACAGGAACTGGCAAATGATGTTATCCGTGTCAAACATCCAGTAAGCTTCTCCAGAGTGTAGCGTGTCATATGCATCCACTAAAGTCAAAAGTCACAAAATGGTCAGTGTAAGGAGACCGTACAAACTCCAGTAAAGAATCCAACAGTAATAGTATATGCAGTTGCAGTACTGATGGTCAGATCGAAGTCTTGAGTCATAATGACTCATCACGTGACGTCGCGTCTCCCAGCCCCCATACCCACCACTTCAAAATTAACCACAAGACAAGACTGAGTTCAAGATTTGGTTGAAAGACTAAACACGATTAAAAAAACTCAACTCGTTTGAATATAAAGCAATCGGTTGAAAAATATGACTCGTGTATATGGGTCTACCGTGGATGAGGCCACACGTTGTATACACTACCATCTGGCCCTAGATATCGTGGCCCTCAAGATGAAGTGCTGTGGCCGGTACTACCCATGCTACCAATGTCATGATACGGAACATGAGACAGAGCGATGGAGCCAGCTGGAGCTAGACGCAGGTCAGCTTGTGGTGATGTGTGGAGAATGTAGGAAAGAAATGACGTTTGGCGAGTATAGCCAGAATAAGTGTGTGCAGTGTGAGGCTCCATTCAACCCCAAATGTGCAACCCACTACCACCTATACTTCGAAATAATCTAAGCAGTCTTTGGATAATCTGTGTAACCAATTGTTGTGTTGCAGACATATCATAAACATATCATAAATATATCATAAACATATCATAAATATATCATAAATATATCATAAATATATCATAAATATATCATAAACATATCATAAACATATCATAAATATATCATAAATATATCATAAACATATCATAAACATATCATAAACATATCATAAACATAAATCATCGTGACTTGTAATTTATGCTTTGCATGTAACATTCACTAGAGACATGCACAATTGTGGGTTTGGGAGAAGAAGTTGGATATCTTCATTTTCTTGCGCTCCTCCTCTTTTCGTTTTCTCTCTTACGGTGCTGGTCTTCCTTGAGGTTTTCCTCTTTTTGCTTTCTGCGGCTGTCCCTACTTATATGTTCGGAGCTGCATGCTCGGTGGCAAATGCAGACACAAATGCAAAGTTGGGAATGTATCAGATCTGAAACAAGCAAGCATCTTGCTGGGTATATAATGCGGGTGCGACCACCATGGTCCCCCCACCAATAATTGCAGCCACGCTCACCAATCCCCTCATATCGTACATGAAGCATTGAGACACAAATTCGTGCAGGTGTCATAGTTCACTCCAGCCATAATTCGATGCATCCGTTCAATGATTGAAATTCAATAAAGACTGCATCTAATTCCTTTTCCAAGGTCTTGAGGGGTTTACGGTTGTTATAAGCTAGTGCAAGATTTCTTTTATGATTTTGAAAAGACCCGTATACATAATTGATTCGAGGGATTGTGAATTATCATAAGTTAGTTATCAACATTGAGACAAATTGCTATAGTGGAATTCGGCAAGGGCATTTTCACACATGGTCTGGTATAAGTTAGTATGCAGGGATAAACAAGTATACGTTGAAAGACCAAGTCTTAAGACGAGGTGTGGACACGTATAATAGTTCACTGCTCGTCTAAGACACAACTCTTGCTGGTGTGCACACAATGCATCTATTAAGTACCTTGAGTCTGTACATACTAGGTGTTTGTTGACAAGTGGTACCTTATTTAAGGTTACGCTAATACTGGCTTTGTACAGTCCTCAACTACTAGTTAACGGTTCTCCGTGTTCATATTGGATTCCACAGGCTTATACTCGGGTTAAAATTTCAGGATCACACCCTATCAAGTGGGTACAGCACTCAATGAGTACTAAGTGACAGTGCCAATATTCAGTATTATACTATTAATGAATTGTGATAGTATTATGTGGTGCAGTATCGGTATTAGGTATTTAGTGTGATCAAGTGGCCTCATACTAGTTACAAGGTACGAACTACGCAGGATTAAGTGGTACACCTCCAATGCTCTACTGTACGAGTCTAGTGTTGTACAGTGATCCCGTGTTGTACAGTGATGAGTACTTGTATCCCGTGTTGTACAGTGAAAAGCAGGGTATCCAATGTTGTACAGTGAAAAGTACGGTATCCCGTGTTGTACAGTGAAAAGCACGGTATCCCGTGTTGTACAGTGAAAAGCACGGTATCCCGTGTTGTACAGTGAAAAGCAGGGCATCCGTGTTGTACAGTGAAAAGTACTAAGTGGAGTACAGTATCAGTTTTGAGTAGCAGGATAGTGTTACCATATCCAGTCATTAGCTCATTCAAGCTGTGCCAGTATAACGCGATTAGTGGTATTCGATATTCAGCACGACTACTATAGTGGGTGTACAGAATATAGTGACTGGCATAGTACCAACAGTTGCATGGTCCTAGCAACACTAACAGTTTCCGGAGCTACTGTATCCGTGATTCTGTATTCTCCAGATTCGGGACCCCCATTGGTTCTGAAGTGGCAGGATGATTGAATGGCCAATCAAAAGGCATTGATTCATAGTGTTATGGCACTCTCGCACATGTTGGATAGCAAGATCTATTTAGTACAGTGAACTCGGACCAGTCACAAGAAGGAAGCTTTGATTAGTGAATTACTCGGCAAGAACGGAAACTGTGGATTTCTAGAGTGACTAGTACTGACAGTAGTGATTATTACTAACCCTAGTAAAATGACTAGTACTATCAGTTAGTGTAGGGAGATGATATACAGTACTTAGTAGTATGATACAGTACTTAGTATTAAATATACAATACTTAGTAGTATGATACAGTACTTAGTATTAAATATACAATACTTAGTAGTATGATACAGTACTTAGTATTAAATATACGTTATGTAGCTGTGAATGTGGGAATGGTACAGTGTTGAATGGTATGCCATCCAATATGCACATCTTAGTATCAGTAGTACAGTATCGGCATAAAGTGGTCAGTCGCCAAAGTACACATTGTTCTCCTGGATCTAGAAAGTAGTATTGTATCTTATAATAGTTATTGAGAACTACGAATAACTCCAAGTTTACTAATTATAGATTTCTGGGACACAGTGATCCACAAATACGTTCTTTGGGAGTTTAGTTTCCTACTCCACTACTCTACTCCACTCCACTCTACTCCACTACTACTCTACACTACTACACTCCACTCTACTACTCTACTCCACTACATATATTAAGAAATGTGTTAGAGAACTTAACAATATGTAGTATGGTACTTTAAGATGGTTTAAGATGGTACTTTAAGATGGTTTAAGATGGCACCCTAAAATGGCACCTTAAAATGGTACCCTAACTGTATAGTACGTTTCAAAGTAGTGTGCTATAAACAGAGTATAGGCAGGTCCTGTCTATAGAAGATGCATCGTAACAATGGCCCTCATTGTACAAAGTACTAGAGGTGGATTTGTAGTCATCATAGCTACAATGCCATTTTCGTACTTGTGCATTGATGGTTAGCTCTCGTGGAGGGTTTCCGGTACCACGCTCTGGAGTCGTATAGCCACTTTGGTTTCTCTCTTGCACCACGAGCATTCGTACATAACAATGGGCATTATAAGTGGAGTAGTGGAGTAGTAGAGTAGTGGAGTAGTGGAGTAGTACAGTAGTGGAGTAGTGGAGTGGAGTAGTGGAGTGGAGTAGTGGAGTGGAGTAGTGGAGTAAAGTAGTAGAGTAAAGTAGTAGAGTAGAGTAGTGGAGTAGTGGAGTACAGTAGTAGAGTAGTAGACTAAAGTAGTAGAGTAAAGTAGTAATAAAAATCCTACACTACGTTTTGGTACCCTCCAATGTGGGTTTCTTCAGCCTCGTGTCTGCATAGTGTTTTGCTAGGTCGTCTGTGCTCCAAGCCACAGCAATTATAGACCCACTCGCACATCTCAATGACAGACTGTGTATATTGGGCATGTTGCTGTAGCAGCGGTTTGCAAACAGTATTATTATGTGATGCACAGAGTCAATGGAGAGTTGGAGCGTCAAGTAACAGACAATGTTATAGAGGTGGATTACGAGACGGATCCAGTTACCCAATTAGGATAGTATAGTAGTGGTACGTGATCCAGTGCTAAACTGGAGGAGTTTAAGTGATGCGTATTTATTAGTATTTCATCAGAGTACAATGTACACTTCAGTAAGTGGATTTAGTAAGTGTATTAGTAAGTGTATTTAGTAAGTGTATTAGTAAGTGAATTTAGTAAGTGTATTAGTAAGTGTATTTAGTAAGTGTATTTAGTAATTGTATTTAGTAATTGTATTCAGTAAATTTAGTAATTGTATTCAGTAAATTTAGTAATTGTATTCAGCACTGTATTTAGCACTGTCGGCGAGAGTAACGAAAATAACAAACAAAGAGTAGTACTCAGTACATCTCCAGGACCAGCAAGTCCGAGTGAGTGATTTGAGTGAGCAGTAAGTCTCCAGTGTACACCAATATTCCAAAACTGTCCAACTACCCGGGCAAAATTCAAACTACACTAGCAAATTAATCAAACCAATAATTAAAAAAGTCTCGTACCCGTGCCACTCCAGTTCCGTCCGTTCTGGCCCTTGACTGGTACACCAATACCCCAAATGTAGTAGATATGACGCAAACCTCCAGATCCAAGATCCAAGAATATCGAATTGTAAGGTTGTTGTAAACCATCACTTCATTAGACTGTGTGAAGAGTTACGAAAGATGTTGCATTATTGGTTTGTTTCATTTTGCTGCGTTGGTTTGAATAGTTTTGAAAAGTACTGTACAGTGTTTTTGAAACCCATTCAAACCAACACAGTAAAAAGTTTCGTACTCCCTCGGCCAATGTTTCAAACCAACTGGCGTAATTCACACCAGCTTTAATAAAATTCAATGTAATGAAAAGTTGATCTGATGATTGTCTTATATAAATTCAGGAGTCTTTAATAGGCAGGGCTCAAAACCGGCTCAAAGCCGAAACGAACTGGAGTGGAAGGGTACGGTACTTTTGAATAAATTGGTTTGTTTATTTGCTAGTGTGGTTTGAATTGTTTTATCACGCTGCTTTGAATAGTTTTCAAAAACACTGTACACCATTCCAAAAGGTGACAATGGAACAATAAAACAATGTGCGCAATAGCTCTATTAAACTCTGAGTAGTACCCACAGCTGCACACATCAAGTATCCCATCGTCAAGTACCCAATCGTCAAGTACCCAATCGTCAAGTACCCAATCGTCAAGTACCCCACCGTCAAGTACCCAATCGTCAAAAACATTAAATCTTCAAGTACACATTTCACACAGTAGGACCCGTTTTGGCACATTTTTACAAATGGTCACATTAGTGATAATCCAGGAGTAATTAACATCTCAGTAGAATCAGGAATATAGTGGTAGCAGCTACACTAACACGATCAGTCAAAATACAGAGCCACATTCACAGCACAGTACTACAAATGGAGCATAGCACTTCACAAGAGTGTTGTACAGTAGTACAATGGAGCATAGCATTTCACAAGTGTCGTACAGTAGTCAGTTCACACATCAGTACATTTGTAGTGGACCACTGCGTATAGTCCATAGAAAATACTATACAGTCCGTGGTAATAGTGTACACTAACGGTGTAATAATAGTAGCCGGTCGCAGCCAGTCATGGTGGAGCATCTGGTGACATCATCGTGGGGCAGTGACAGTGGGGCAGTGACAGCGCGGCGTGAGTCAGGGGCCGGGCAGTGTGGGCAGTGACAGGGGGGGAACCGAGGTTTAGTGGTGAACGATTATTCCTTGGTGCAGGACATCCACCATCTGGTACATTTCTGCTACACCATTACAATCAGTATTATTTCTGGACAGTTGGACATTTCCAGTTTGGCAGTTGGACATTTCCAGTTGGACAGTTGGACATTTCCAGTTGGACAGGGGAACATTACCAGTTTCCCAGTTGGACAGCCGGAAATTTGCCAGTTTGTCAGTTGGACAATTTACCAGTTTGCCAGTTTGCTAGTTGGACAATTTACCAGTTTGCCAGTTTCCCTGTTGAACAGCCGGACAGTGCTCAGTATAGCGGAGACTGGTGCACAGCCTCGCGTGACGTCAATGGAAGTGCAGGCTGCAAGAGCGTCTGAGCCTAGTTTTAAAATAGAGCTGGACACAGGCATGACCCCCATTCGTAACCTCTATCCCAAGCACTATTTCGCATGTTTCTTTTGTTTCGTTTGTTTTCGTTTTTGGGATGTTTCCTGGTTCCGGCCCGTTCCTGTACACTGGTGGCCATTGATGGCCATTGCCGCAACTTGGTGTGGTCATGTTCCATGGTGTAATGGCGCAGCCTCGGATTGGCCGCCCTGCACCAACTCACTATAAAGTGCACCCTCCCCACTCCCCATAACATCAGACAATAACATTGGAGTACGCCTGAATCTGAATCTGAATCTGAATCTGAATCTGAATCTGAATTTGAATTTGAATTTGAATCTGAATCTGAATCTGAATCTGAATCTGAATCTGAATCTGAATCTGAATCTGAAACACCCGAAAGCTGAAACACCCGAAACTGAATCCTGAAACTCCCGAAACTGAATCCTGAAACTCCCGAAACTGAATCCAATTATCCAATCACATGTCTGAAACTATCATCATTTCCAATTTGCACAGAGACGACTTTGTGGCATCGGCCAATTCCCACCTCTCCTTGGTCAACCATATCAAATTGGCCATTCTAAATTTGCCTCCTCCTCCAGGCGAACCCGAATACGCCCATAATATCTCCCACTACCTGGAGTTGCCATTTCTTAGCCGCATTATCATTATCTTCAAGTCCCACACCGCTGCGGCGCTGGCCTATGACTTTTTGTCGTCTCTCCAGAAACAGACGGGTGTGGCGGAATCGGAAAATGCGTCAAAATTGTCTGACCGGCCTCCACGCTTCTCCTTGCCCTCGACCGCCAAACTTTCGCTTCAGGAAAACCTCTTGCTGCATTCCAGACTGTCCGACAACTTGCTGGAGGCCAGCGAGTTGAGTGTGCGGGACGACTTGGAGCGGTTCCGGTCCAAACACTCCGGCTCGCTTCCGGACTACGAGGAGCCTGCGCCCGAGAAGTTGGACATGTACCAGGACCTTTTGAAGTCTGGAATCGACATTTCCAAGTTCAACACGGAGGCAGACGTGAAGGAGTTTGCAGAGAACCAGAAGAGGGGGGGCACTGGCTCGTTCAGCCGCCGCAAATCCGTGACCAAGACGCTATTCAAGCCTGCGCCTTCGCTTCTGGTGGTCACTGACCCCAAGGCCATGTCCAACATTCCTCCTCCGTCGCCAATCATCACTTTAGACGAGACCTTCTAGACGAAGAGAAGATAAATTGACTGAGAGAATTTGACAGTGAAGTGAACTTAACTGATGAATCAGCGAATTTGATAGTGAAGTGAACTTAACTGAATGAATTTACAGTGAACTGAATTTGGGCAGAAAAGTGGAAAAGTCTCGATTTGGACATTATCTGACTAATTTATCATCAGTTCAATAGACAAAGAATTACTGGAGTATTGGTGGACAGTCAGTCAATAGACAAAGAATTACTTGAGTATTGGTGGACAGTCAATAGACAAAGAATCACTTGAGTATTGGTGGACAGTCTGTCAATAGACACAGAATCACTGGAGTATTGGTGGACAGTCAGTCAATAGACAAAGAATTACTTGAGTATTGGTGGCCAGTCAGTCAATAGACAAAGAATTACTTGAGTATTGGTGGACAGTCAGCCAATAGACAAAGAATCACTGGAGTATTGGTGGACAGTCAGTCAATAGACAAATGGTGGACAGTCAGCCAAAGTACAGAGATGCTATTCGAAGTATGAACTCTTACCATTGCAGTACAGGCCAAGCCTTTGGAAAGAGAATACTATTATATTAATATTTACACGATCATTCACGAACAAATGGGGCCATCGGACGCATTATTAGAACCAGTGCTCTGTCTGTATGATTCATTATGACCAATCCAGTAAGCACTCATATTTGGTATATCTACACTACATGTTGGATGCACCATGTGTACCTATTGAGCCTACGCCAAACGTAATGGCCATTCTAAACATCACGAATATGCAAGCATAGCATTTACAATAGAGTCGTATGAAACAGCACTGCACAATGGTAATACAGAGGCAGTTAGTAGAGGTGAACGTAGGCTAGTATAAGTTGGTAGTAGAGTAGTGTAGTAGTGTAGAGTAGTAGTGTAGAGTAGTAGTGTAGAGTAGTAGTGTAGAGTAGTAGTGTAGTGTAGTAGAGTAGTAGTATGTACAGTGTTTTTTAAAACTATTCAAACCAGGGCCACAAAATGTTTGGAACCAAGAAGATAGAATGACTCAAACCAGTGTGACGAAATGATTGAAACGAATAATCCAAAACATTTCGAACCCTCTCCGGTTCAGTTCCGTCCGTTCTGGCCGTTCACTGGTACTGTAAGACTTTCAAATGTAGTACATGGCAATCCAGATTTAACATTTCCGAACATTGAATTCTATTGAAAGTTGGTGTAAAACATTTGCAAGACTGTAGCAAGGCATATGATGCTTTTTGACTTATCAGTTTGTTTAATTTGCTAGTGTGGCTTGGACTGTTTTATCGGGCTGGTTTGAAAAACACTGTAGTAGTCAGTAGTCAGTAGTCAGTAGTCAATAGTATAGTAGTAGTCAGTAGTCAGTAGTCAGTAGTCAATAGTATAGTAGTAGTCAGTAGTCAATAGTATAATATAGTAGTAGTCAGTAGTCAATAGTATAGTATAGTAGTAGTAGTGTACTAGAGTAGTGTAGTGTAGTGTAGTGTAGTGTAGCGTAGTGTAGTGTAGTAGTAGTCAGTAGTCAATAGTATAGTAGTAGTAGTAGTAGTAGTGTACTAGTGTACTAGAGTAGTGTAGTAGTGTAGTGTAGTACTAGAGTACTGTAGTGTAGTGTAGTGTAGTAGTAGAGTAGTGTTCTAGTGTACTAGTGTACTAGTGTAGTGTAGTAGTGTAGTAGTAGTCAGTCTCAATAGTACAGTGTTTTTCAAAACTACTCAAACCTGCATGATAAAACAATTCAAACCATACTGGCAAATTATACAAACCAATATTTTCGAGAGTTTCCTACCCGTCACACTTCAGTTCCTTTCGTCTTAACCCTTGATGAATATTGCAAGACTCCTAAATCTATTACATATAAGGCAATCCTCCAGATTCAACATTTCAAAATATTGAATTCTAAAAGTTGGTGTGAACATTTGGTTGGAAAGATTGTGCGGAGGAGTACGAAACATTATGCTGTGTTGGTTTGAATGATTTTCAAAAACACTGTATAGTATAGTAGTAGTAGTAGTAGTAGTAGTAGTAGGGTAGTATAGTATAGTATAGTATAGTATAGTATAGTATAGTATAGTATAGTATAGTATAGTATAGTATAGTATAGTATAGTATAGTATAGTAGTAGTAGTCAGTAGTCAATAGTATAGTATAGTAGTAGTAGTCAGTAGTCAATAGTATAGTAGTAGTAGTAGTAGTGTACTAGAGTACTGTAGTGTAGTGTAGTAGTAGAGTACTGTAGTAGTGTAGTGTAGTAGTAGCGTAGTAGTCAGTAGTCAATAGTATAGTATAGTAGTAGTAGTGTAGTAGTGTAGTAGTAGTCAGTAGTCAATAGTCAATAGTATAGTATAGTACTGTAGTGTACTAGTGTACTGTAGTGTAGTGTAGTGGAGTAGTAGTAGTCAGTAGTCAGTAGTATAGTATAGTAGTCAGTAGTAGTGTACTAGAGTAGTGTAGTGTAGTGAAGTAGTAGTGTAGTGTAGTAGCGTACTGTAGTGTAGTAGTGTAGTGTAGTGTACTAGAGTAATCATGAATTTGCTCCTTTTAAATCAAGTCTGGGAGGATTAGGCTTTCTGTTGATAGAGCTAAGGGACTGTTTAATGCGCTGTAGAAGTCAAAATGGTGTACCTTAGACTTCGCAGCAGCCAGCGTTGAGAATAAATTCTTATGAATGTTCAGTATGTTTGATCAATCGAACACAAACGTTCTTGCTGTTCTTTTGCGTGAAGATTTATACTCGGTTTCGTAATTCTTTGGGAAGCTTTTCTTCCTTAATGAGAGCTTAGTAGAATACCAGTCTCTGAATTTCACACATGTATTCGGCACATGGAAGGAATGCAACAGTGAATGTGATTCGAACTCGTGTGTGCCAAACCAGGGCAAAAAACGTTTGTGATACTGAACCTGTTTTTGATTCAATTACTATAAAACGTACTTGTACATTGTTTTTGGCCAAGAGACTGGGCATGACACTGGTCATCATCCAGACAAAATCAAGACAGATTACCATTGCCGGATTAGGCCAATCTTGGCTTATCTAAGTACAGTAATACGAGACAATACCCTATTGCATCAATGCACACGTGCTGGATTAATACAGCCCAAACAATTAAGTCACCAGTGCTTTTCATAGAGTAGTGTAGTAGTCAGTAGTCAGTAGTCAGTAGTCAGTAGTCAGTAGTCAGTAGTCAATAGTCAATAGTATAGTATAGTAGTAGTAGTGTACTAGAGTAGTGTAGTGTAGTGTAGTAGTGTAGTGTAGTAGTGTAGTACTGTAGTGTAGTACTATAGTGTAGTACTGTAGTGTAGTAGAGTAGTACTGTATTGTAGTATAGTGTAGTAGTGTAGTAGTGTAGTGTAGTAGTGTAGTGTAGTAGTGTAGTGTAGTGTTTTTAAAAAGTATTCAAACCACCAGACAAATGTTTTGCAATCCTTAGCACAGTCTTTCAAAGCAAATGGCGTAATGCTTCAACCAACTTTATTTAAAATTCAATGTGATGAAAAGTCAAATCCAGATTGTCTTATATGTAATAAATTCAGGAGTCCTGCAATTTAGTCCAGGCTCAAAACCGGCTCAATACCAAAAGGAACTGAACTGGTAGGGGTACGATGCTTTTTGACTTATCAGTTTGTTTAATTTGCTAGTGTGGTGTGAATCGTTTTATAGAGCGAATTTGAATGGGTTTAAGAAATACTGTATATGGCAATCCTTTAAATTTAGATTTCAAAACATTGAATTTTATTGAAAGTTGGTGTAAAACATTTGCAAGACTGTAGCAAGGTATACGAACCTTTTTGAATGATTGGTTTGTTTAATTTGCTAGTGTGGTTTGAATCATTTTATCGAGCTGGTTTGAAAAACACTGTAGTAGTCAGTAGTCATTAGTCAGTAGTCAGTAGTCAATAGTATAGTACAGTAGTGTACTAGTGTATTGTACTGTAGTGTAGTGGAGTAGTAGTAGTCAGTAGTCAGTAGTAATAGTATAGTATAGTAGTGTAGTGTAGTAGTGTAGTAGTGTAGTAGAGTAGTAGAGTAGTACTGTAGTAGAGTAGAGTAGTGTAGTAGTGTAGTGTAGCAGTGTAGTGTTCAGTTTAGTAGAATGGTTTAGTGTAGTGTATTAGTATATACCTATTCATTGGCTAGAATTAGTGGTCAGTAAACAGGAATTCCGCCAGACCGTGCCTAACTAAGAACCAGTCAGTCAGTATGACAAACACAGAACATGAACAACCCTAAAATCACATCATTCTCCATGAGTCATTCAGGCGGCTCAACGGTTCATGAATTCCATTTGGTGGACGCACCATAAGGTCTATCGAATGATACGCTTTATGATCTATGAGTGTAGGAGTGTAGGAGTGTAGGAGTGTAGGAGTGTAGTGTCCAAGAATGCACCCTACATACTCTGCATCTCTACTACTCTATACGTATCCCGACGTATTCACTACCTCAATCCATTATACACTTACTACTCTAGTGTGGCACTAATCGACTCCAAAGGTAGGGAAGCGTATCAATAGGATTTCCACATAGGATTCATACAGTCAGAATTGTATCACGTTGAGGGACTTTGACAGTATTCAACTTTCCATTTATCTCCATATTGATTAGTAGTTCGAAAGGTTATGAGCCCGACTACACTACACCACTAGACCATTCTGCTAAACTAAACACTACTACTAAACCATTCTGCTAAACTAAACACTACTACTAAACCATTCTGCTAAACTAAACACTACTACTAAACCATTCTGCTGGTTCCAAGATGCCTGTTTGAGACTATGATTACCCATCTGTTGGCCGAGTCACGAAATCACAGAAGTAGCAAGTTTGTCCCTCTGGAAAGCCAGTGGAATAAATAGCAAACTGAGTACCTCACGTAACAAGACTCTAACAATGAGTCGCGCCGCCGGTTCGCAATCGACGGATTAAAGACTTTTTCTAGGGAATGCATTCAGACTGTGAATGTGATGTGAGACGTTTTCCAGTGTGGAGACCATGACCTCGGAATTCAGGTTGAATGGGTGCAAACACACCCGTGCACCACGCTACCTCAGCAGAAAAAGGCCCAACGCAAACGACCCTATTTCCATGGGATTTAGATGAAAGTTGGTTTAGCAGAATGCTGGAATTCCGGACGCTGCAATGGGCATTTTGGCGTTGAAAAAGCTCTGGTTGTGGGCTTTTGGAGGCACTGTAGCTGGGCAATTCCGACTGCGGCCCGCGTTCCGGTCAAGCTATCGCATACCATATAAACTCATAATCTCACACCCATGAGTAAGTCAAGAAACAGCAAGAGGATGTTTTTTGCTTCATGGTGATATGGAAGGCCTGCACACGCCAAGTCGCCGGCGAAAAACTAAGCTCGGTTTCCTCCCTGAAGAATCATCAACAAAACATACTAGCAGAGTACCCGAAGTAGCAGTAAGAAACCAACAATAGTTTAGTATAGACTAGGTATAGTAGGTACAGTGTTTTTGAAAACTATTCAAGCCAGCACGATAAATCAATTCAAACCACACTAGCAAATTATACAAACCAATCATTCAAAAAGTATCGTACTCCTCCAGTTCAGTTCCTTTCGGTTTGAACCTTGACTGATATTTCAGGACTCCTAGATTTATTACCTATTAGACAGTCATCCAGATTCAACATTTCAAATAGTGAATTTTAATGAAAGTTGTGAACATTTGGTTTGAAAGACTGTGCAAAGGATTGCGAAACATTTTGTCGCTTTGGTTTGAATAGTTTTCAAAACACTTTATAGTAGAACAGGGTATTTGTAGAACTGGGTATTTGTAGAACTGGGTATTTGTAGAACTGGGTATTTGTAGAACTGGGTATTTGTAGAACTGGGTATTTGTAGAACTGGGTATTTGTAGAACTGGGTATTTGTAGAACTGGGTATTTGTAGAACTGGGTATTTGTAGAACTGGGTATTTGTAGAACTGGGTATTTGTAGAACTGGGTATTTGTAGAACTGGGTATTTGTAGAACTGGGTATTTGTAGAACTGGGTATTTGTAGAACTGGGTATTTGTAGAACTGGGTATTTGTAGAACTGGGTATTTGTAGAACTGGGTATTTGTAGAACTGGGTATTTGTAGAACTGGGTATTTGTAGAACTGGGTATTTGTAGAACTGGGTATTTGTAGAACTGGGTATTTGTAGAACTGGGTATTTGTAGAACTGGGTATTTGTAGAACTGGGTATTTGTAGAACTGGGTATTTGTAGAACTGGGTATTTGTAGAACTGGGTATTTGTAGAACTGGGTATTTGTAGAACTGGGTATTTGTAGAACTGGGTATTTGTAGAACTGGGTATTTGTAGAACTGGGTATTTGTAGAACTGGGTATTTGTAGAACTGGGTATTTGTAGAACTGGGTATTTGTAGAACTGGGTATTTGTATGGAGATCTGGTCTAGTGGGTTGCGCTTTAACGCATCAGCTGGAGCAGGTATTCGTATAAACTATACTAAAAACTGCCAAACACAGCGTCCCCTAGGTCTTGGTGCCATAACAATGCCATTTCGACAAAAACACTTTTATCCCAAGCATGACATTTCGACAGAAACACTTTTATCCCAAGCATGCCATTTCGACAGAAACACTTTTATCCCAAGCATGCCATTTCGACAAAAACACTTTTATCCCAAGCATGCCATTTCGATAAAAACACTTTTATCCCAAGCATGCCATTTCGACAAAAACACTTTTATCCCGAGCATGCCATTTCGACAGAAACACTTTTATCCCAAGCATGACAGATACGAAACGACCCCTCGACTTCTGTCCACCACAGAGCTGCTCAAGTGGCTACTTCTGGATACACGGCCATACTCCCATTCCAATTCTTGATGACTGATAAGAAGCAACTCTCGCTGCGCAAAAACTTGCGTCACCTTTTAGGCTCAGTTCTATCCACATAACTTGCACATTATTTCAGCCATCTGGCATAAGTGACACTCGTCTCCCACAACAGACGGAACAAAAGACATTGTATTTTCTTGTTCAATGAAAGGGGACTATTAGATTCTTGTTAGTAGGGGTGGGTAAGTAGAATGGGTCAGGGGTGTGGTCTAGAGTGTGGTCTAGAGTGTGGTCTTTTTGTAGTGTTTCTTCTGCATTACATACAGTGTTTTTCGAAACTGTTCAAACCCGCGCCATAAAACGATTCAAACCACACTAGCAAAATAACAAACCAATAACTCAAAAGGTTCCGTACTCCTTCTACTTCAGTTCCATGTATTTTGACCCTTGATTGATATTGCAAGACCCCCAAATGTACTATATATAAGGCAATCCTCCAGATTCAACCTTTAAGAATCTTGAAATCTAATGAAAGTTGGTGTGAACATTTGGTTTGAAAGATTGTGCGAAGTACGAAACATTTTGCTGTGTTGGTTTGAGTGGTTTTCAAAAACACTGTATGCCAGGTGCTTGAATGTGCCCCACAGCTTTCATAGAGCGAAGCCTTTGTGCACTGTTGAGCAGTAGTTGGACTGGATTCTACCAAACAAGTTTTATCCGGTCTGTGGTACGAGGCATTTTGATTGGGTAAAGAGGGAATAGATTGGGGGGACTGGTGGAGAGGTTCGGGTGGAGGTTCGGGTGGAGGTTCGCGGCGACCAGGTGCGCGACCAGGTGCGCGACCAGGTGCACTGACAACGCTAAAGCGTGCGAAACAATCTTGTTCAAACTCTACAAAATGGCAGTCAAAGGCTTGGGCCAGATGGACCAGAAATACGACGGAAAAAACCTTAGAATCGGCATTCTCCATGCCCGCTGGAACGATAAAATCATCCAGAACTTGGTCAAGGGGTGCATTGCACGGATGCAGGAGTTGGGGGTGGCCGAGGAGAATATCGTGGTGGAGTCCGTTCCGGGCTCGTTTGAGTTGCCCTACGGAAGCCAGCTTTTCGCCAAAAAACAGGCTGCCTTGGGTAAACCTTTGGATGCCGTGATCCCCATTGGTGTGTTGATCAAGGGCTCCACCATGCACTTTGAGTACATCTGTGATGCTACGACCCAGCAGTTGATGAAACTCAACTTTGAGCTTGGGATCCCGGTGATTTTCGGCGTGTTGACGTGTTTGACCGACGAGCAGGCCGAGGCACGTGCTGGCTTGATCGAGGGTAAAATGCATAACCACGGAGAAGACTGGGGTGCTGCTGCCGTGGAAATGGCCTTGAAGTTTAGAGTATAGACAATAAAACGGTGAAGGTCATGTCACATATGCATATGCGTGAATTCATCAATGCCGATTATGGAAAGCACTATCTAACAGTATGAGTGGAGTGAGTCTGGAGTGAGTTTTAGGGTGAGTCTGGAGTGAGTCTGGAGTGAGTCTGGAGTGAGTCTGGAGTGGGTTTTAGGGTGAGTCTGGAGTGAGTCTGGAGTGAGTCTGGAGTGGGTTTTAGGGTGAGTCTTGAGTGAGTCTGGAGTGGGTTTTAGGGTGAGTCTGAAATGAGTCTTAGAAAGGACTCACGCATTATTCACTCTGTAGTGGCGTTTTCCTTCGGAGTCTAGCCCCGACCCCTCAAACTTAGGAACCGAGTTTCCGTGGGTCTTTCTGGAATAAATGTACAGTCTCTGATGTACATTATGGTGAAAAGATTTCTTGTCAACAATGTCAATTGCCAACCATAGCCTAATTTATTATAGCTATATCCGGTGGATTCAGCTCACTGCTGTTCTAGTGTGTTTTCTGTTTATTCGTCAATCATTCCTCGAGGAACATTCGTAGCTTATATAGGCTGATCCGGCATGGAGCAAAGGTGGTATTGAAGGCCGAAACCGCTCATGCATCCACTAACAATATCTTATGAGATGTGCTAGCTAAACAACAACCTATACGTGATTTGCTCAACATTTAACGTATGGCTGCGGTTGTGACTCCTGGTATAGTAATCGAAAAAGATGTATGGATGGAGAGGAGATGTCCAGTACCCATTATAATTAAACCATAATTAGAGAGTAGTATAATAGAATAGATCGAGAGTCGTTGTGAGTCAGTAAAGCGAATTACTATGGATATGGATATGGATATGGATAATATATGGATATGGATAATATATGGATATGGATATGGAGCTCATAACTATAGTGTACTGTCTCGTACAGTTTGGAAAAGGAATCCTAGAAATACTCTGTTCAGGTTTTTTGCACTGAAGTGTACTGGGCCAAGTCATGGAAGCCTGGAGTCTGATGCTCAAAGCACGTTTTAAAAAAAGAGAATGTCCCACTGAATCACTGTGGCCGTAAGTGGCTTGACTGGCGTTGATCGGACAACCATTTACAACTGAGCTAGAACAAATCGAATAGATCTTAGACATGGAATTGACTCCATTCAATAGGAGCCGAATCTAGAAACACTACATACAGTGTTTTTTAAATCTATTCAAACCCACGTAATAAAACAATCAAACCATACTAGCAAATCAAAGAAACCAATATTTCGTTACTGTTTTGAATATTAAATTAAGACTTTACATAAACAATTTATTTCGACTGCTTCATCCTTAGCATTTTTTAGTCATAAGTACGAGATTTTTGACTTACCTGTTTGTTTAATTTTGCTAGTGTGATTTGAACATTTTGTTAAGCTCATTTGAATAGTTACAGTATTTTTGAAAACCATTCAAACCAACACAGCAAAGTGTTTCGTACTCCTCTGCACAATCTTTCAAACCAAATGTTCACACCAACTTCCAGAATTCAAGATTCTGAAAGGTTGAATATGGAAGATTGCCTTATATATAATAGATTTAGGAGTCTTGCAATATTAGGCAGGGCTCAAAACCGGCTCAAAACCGAACCGAACCGAACTAAAGAGGTACTATACTTTTTGATGGATTGGTTTGTTTAATTTGCTAGTGTGGTTTGAACAGTTTTATAGCGCTGGTTTGAATCATTTTATCAGGCAGGTTTGAATTATTTTGAAAAACACTGTATTCAAACCACACTAGCAAAATTAAACAAACCAATCATTCAAAAAGTATCGTACGCCTTTCACTCCAGTTCCTTTCGGTTTTGAGCCTTGACTAATATTTCAGGACTCCTAGATTTATTACCTATTAGACAGTCATCCAGAATTAACTTTTCAACACATTGAAATCTGATTAAAGTTGGTGTGAAACATTACCATTTGGTTTATGTTTACAGTGTTTTTCAAAACAATTCAAACCAAAGCGACAAAATGTTTCGTACAATGTTACAGTGTTTTTCAAAACAATCAAAACCCTTGATAAAACAATTCAAACCTCACTAGCAAATTAAACAAACCAATGATTCAAAAAGTTACTGTTTTGGATATTAAAGTAAGACTTCACATAAACCGCTTATTTCAAGTCCTTGATCCTTAGCATTTTTTTAGTCATAAGTACAAAACTTTTTGACTTATCAGTTTGTTTAATTTTGCTAGTATGGTTTGAACATTTTACTGTGTTCAAACCAACGTGCCAAAATGTTTCGTATTCCCCAAATGGTCATGTTTCACACCAAGGTTCATTGGAATTCACTATTCTGAAAAGTTAAATCTGGATGATTGTCTTTTATGTAGCACATTTGGGTCATTTGGGAGTCTTTCAATATCAATCAAGGGTCAACATAGTTGGAACTGAAGTAGAGGGGTACGAAACCTTTTGAATTATGGTTTGTTTAATTTGCTAGTGTGGTTGGAATTGTTTTATGGCGCGGGTTTGAATAGTTTCGAAAAACACTGTACACACCAACCTTAATCAAAATTCAGTGTGATGAAATGTTAAATCTGGATGATTATCTAATAGTTAATAAATTTACGAGCCTTGCAATATTAGTCAAGGTTCAAACCGAAAGGAACTGGAGTGAAAGGCGTACGATAATTTTTAAATGATTGGTTTGTTTAATTTTCTAGTGTCGTTTGAATTGATTTATTGCACTTGTTTGAATACAGTGTTTTTCAAAACAATTCAAACCCACACGTTAAAAAGATTCAAACCACACTAGCAATATTAAAGAAACCAATAATTCAAAAAGCTACTGTTTTGAATTTTAAATTAAGACTTCACATAAAGAGCTTATTTCAAATCTTTGATCTTTATCATTTTTTGAGTCATAAGTACGAACCTTTTGACTTATCAGCTTGTTTAATTTGGCTAGTGTGGTTTGAACATTTTGCTGCGCTCATTTGAATAGTTATGAAAAACACTGTAGTTTCGAAAAACACTGTATTTCAAATTCAATGTGATGAAATATTAAATCTGGATAATTGCCTCGTATGTAGTACATTTGGGAGACATTTGGGAATCTTTCAATATTAATCAAGGGTTAAGAAGAAAGGAAGTGAAGTGTGACGGGTACGAAACGTTCTGAATGATTGGTTTGTTTAATTTGGTAATGTGGTTTGAATCTTTTTATCGTGCGGCTTTGAATCGTTTTGAGAAACACTGTAAAACAATGTACACGGTTTTTGAAAACTATTCAAACCAACACAGCCAAATGTTTCGTACTCTTTCGACCAATGTTTCAAACCAAATGGCGTAATGCTTCACACCAGCTTTAATAAAATTCAATGTGATGAAATTGATCTGATGATTTTCTTATATAAATTTAGGAGTCTTGCAATAGTAGTCAGGGCTCAAAACCGAAAGGAATTGGAGTGGAGGGGTACGATACTTTTGAATTATTGGTTTGTTTAATTTGCCAGTGTCGTTTGAATTGTGTATCGCGCTGGTTTGAATAGTTTTAAGAAATACAGTGTTTTTCAAAACGATTCAAACCCTTGATAAAAAGATTCAAACCACACTAGTAAAATGAAAGAAACCAATAATTCAAAAAGTTACTGTTTTTAATATCTAATTAAGACTTCACATAAACAGTTTATTTCAAATCCTTGATCCTTAGCTTCTTTTAGTCATAAGTACAAAACTTTTTAACTTACAGTGTTTTTCAAAACTATTCAAACTAACGCAGCAAAACTATTCGAACTAACGCAGCAAAATTAAACAAACCAATGGTTCAAAAAGATTCGTGCCCTCACAGTCTTTCATACCATGGCGTAATGTTTTACACCAACTTTAATAAAATTCATTATTCTTAAATCTTGAATCTGGAGGATTGCCATAGATGACTACATTTGGGAGTCTTACAATAATCAAGGCTAAAACGAACAGAACAGAAGTGGAGAGGGGTCGAAACTTGAATTCTTGGTTTGAATCGTTTTGTCGCACTGGTTTGAATCGTTTTGTCGCACTGGTTTGAATCATTCTATCTTCTTGGTTCGAAACATTTTGTCGGGCGAGTTTGAAACATTCTGTCTCTTTGGTTTGAATAGTTTTGAAAAACACTGTATCCGTTTGTTTAATTTGGTAGTGTGGTTTGAACAATTTGCTGCGCTCATTTGAATAGTTATGAAAAACCCTGTACTGTACAGTGTTTTTGAAAACAATTCAAACCAGCGTAGCAAAATGTTTCGCAATCTTTTGCACAGTTTCAAACCAAATGTTTACAGTGTTTTTCGAAACTGTTCAAACCCGCACAATAAAAAGATTCAAACCACACAATAAAAAGATTCAAACCACCCGATAAAAAGATTCAAACCACCCGATAAAAAGATTCAAACCACCCGATAAAAAGATTCAAACCACACTGGCAAATTATACAAACCAATAATTTAGAGAGTCACACTTCAGTTCCGTCAGTCCTAGCCCTTCATTGGTACTGTAAGACTCCCAAATTTAGTCATCTATGGCAAACCTCTAGAATTAAAATTTCAGAATCTTGAATTCTAATGAAAGTTGGTGTGAACATTTGGTTTGAAATTTTGTGCCAAAGAGTACGAAACATTTTGCTGTGTTTTTTGAATGGTTTTCAAAAACAGTGTACACCAACCTTAATCAGAATTCAATGTGTTGAAATGTTAATCTGGATGATTGTCTTGTATAAATTCAGGAGTCTTGCAATATCGGGCAGGGCTCAAAACCGCTCAAAACCGGCTCAAAACCGAAAGGACCTGGAGTGGAGGGGTACGATACTTTTTGAAGATTAGTTTGTTTAATTTGCTAGCGTGGTTTGAATTGTTTATCGCGCTGGTTTGAATTGTTTTCAAAAACACTGTACACTAACTTTCATTAGAATTCAACATTCTGAAATGTTGAATCTGGAGGATGCCTTATATGCAGTATATTTAGGGACATTTAGGGACATTTGGGACATTTGGGGACATTTGGGAGTCTTTAATATTAATCAACATCAAAACGAAAGGAATGGAGTGAAAGGGTACCCTTTAAATTATTAGTTATTTAATTTGCTAGTGTTGTTTGAATCGTTTTTCGTGCGGGTTTGAATAGTTTTGAGAAACACTGTAATTACTGAGTACAGTATTTTTGAAAACTATTCAGACCAGCCCCACAAAATGTTTCGAACCAAGAAGATGGAATGATTTAAACCAGTGCGTCAAAAGATTCAAACCAATAATTCAAAACGTTTCGAACCCTCTCCAGTTCACTTCCTTCCGTTCTATCCATTCACTGGTACTGAGAGACTCCCAAATGTACAGTATTTTCTAAAACTATTCAAACCCACGTAATAAATCAATCAAACCACACTAGCAAATTAAAGAAACCAATAATTCAAAAAGTTTCGTATCCCTCTACTTCAGTTCCGTCCGTTTGACCCTTGTTTATTGAAAGATCTCCAAATGACCCCAAATCTATTACATACAAGACAATCATGCAGATTTAACATTCATCACATTGAATTCTAATGAAAGTTGGTGTGACCATTTGGTTTGAAAGCTGTGAGAAGGAGTACGAAACTTTTTGCCGAGTTGGTTTGAATAGTTAAACACTGTATAAGCCAATCCTCTAGATTTAAGATTTCAGAACATTGAATTCTGATGAAAGTTGCTTTAAAACATTAGGCCATGGTTTTGAAGACTGAGCGAAGGGTTACGCAACTTTTTGAATGATTGGTTTGTTTAATTTGCTAGTGTGGTTTGAATAGTTTTATCGGGCTGGTTTGAATAGTTTTCAAAAACACTGTACCTCTAAATAATTACTCAGTACCTCTACATACTTATATTAAAACTTCTAATAGAATTAAGATAAATAAAACTTTACATGACATAAATAAAAAAGCTATTTATCAACTTTATTAACGCTTTCTGTTAGTCAAAATAATATAATAACATTATGAATTGCAATAGAAATATTATTATTAACTGTAAGAGTAAAAATAATATATAGGTAATATATATGATGATATAGAAGGTACAATATTTGGAATATCTATAATAATTTTAGCTCGAGCTGAATCAGCAATAGGTTTAAGTTTATTAGTTTCATATTATAGATTGAGAGGGAAAGTTACTAATACTTTATAATGTTTAATTATTTAACTTATATGTTTAAAGAAACTATACATATTAAATTAGGTTCATGAATAACATTAGGTAATATTAATATAAATTATGGAATATGAGATCCATTATCTATGATAGTTATGGTACCAGTAGGTATAGTATCAATGGCTGTATTATTTTATGCAATTGATTATATGAGATATGATCCTAATAGTAATAATTTTTATATAATATGAAGTGCTTTTGTTATATTTATGACTATATTAGTTATTAGTGATAATTATCTATTAGTCGGTACCTCTACATACAGTGTTTTTTAAATCCATTCAAACCCACGTAATAAAACAATCAAACCACACTAGAAAATTAAAGAAACCAATATTCCGTTACTGTTTTGAATATTAAATTAAGACTTCACATAAACAGCTTATTTCAAATCCTTGATCCTTAATATTTTTTGTCATAAGTACAGTGTTTTTCGAAATGATTCAAACCCGCACGATAAAAAGTTTCATACCACACTAGCAAATTATACAAACCAATAATTTAAAGAGTTTCGTACCCCTTTCACTTCAGTTCCGTCCGTCTTAACCCTTGATGAATATGGCAAGACTCCTAAATCTATTTCATACAAGACAATCATCCAGATTTAACATTCATCACATTGAATTCTAATGAAAGTTGGTGTGAACATTTGGTTTGAAAGGCTGTGCGGAGGAGTACGAAACATTTTGCTGTTTTGGTTTGAATGGTTTTCAAAAACACTGTACATAACTTTTGGCTTACCCGTTTGTTTAATCTTGTTGGTTTNGAGGAGTACGAAACATTTTGCTGTTTTGGTTTGAATGGTTTTCAAAAACACTGTACATAACTTTTGGCTTACCCGTTTGTTTAATCTTGTTGGTTTGGTTGAACATTTCGCCACACTCATTTGAATAGTTTTGAAAAACACTGTAGTGTTCAAAAACATTGTACAGTGCTTTTCAAAACTATTCAGACAAGTCCCACAAAATGTTTCAAACCAACAAGATAGAAAGATTCAAACCAGTGCGACAAAACGATTCAACCCAATAATTCAAAAGTTTCCAACCCTCTCCAGTTCTGTTCTGTTCGTTTGAGCCCTTGAGTGGTACGGCAAACCCCAAATGCATATGAAGCAATCCTCAAGATTGACATTTCAGAATAATGAATTTTATTAAAGTTGGTGTAAAACATTACGCCATGGTTTGAAATACTGTGAGGGGTATGAAGCTTTTTGAATCATTGGTTTGTTTAATTTTACTAGTGTGGTTCGAAACGTTATATCGGGCTGGTTTGAATAGTTTTGAAAAACACTGTACCTCTACTTAATTACTGAGTACCATAATTATTGAATACCTCTACGTAATTACTGAGTACCATAATTACTCAGTACCTCTAAATAATTACTGAGTACCATAATTACTGAATACCTCTACGTAATTACTGAGTACCATAATTACTCAGTACCTCTAAATAATTACTGAGTACCATAATTACTCAGTACCTCTAAATAATTACTGAGTACCATAACTACTCAGTACCTCTACATAATTAGAGTCGATGACATCTTGGTATGTCCTCTTTGGTAGTCTGTAATTCGTGTATACATCTTTGCCCATACAGTTGGTGGGTATAGTTGGTGTATACATTCTTGGTATGCAATGGGGGAACTTGTATCTTTACATTGGTGTGCCTTCACATGACCAGAGTCACGTGCGTGCTTGCACCCGTGAGAAGCTGCAAGTGCTGTTTTCTCAACAGAACCCGTTCCTGTACATTGACTAAAACAATCAGAGAGAACCTCCTTATTTGCATACTGCAGATAATTGTTCCTGCATACAACTTCACCTCTCTCGGAATCTTTTCCCTTCTATGCGGTAACTCAGGTCAAATCCAACACTGAGTCCGGGCTGTCGAATGTGCTTGTACCCACGGGTTCTGTAGTGAGTGTACGGGTTCTGTGGTGGTGTACGGGTTCTGTGGTGAGTGTACGGATATAGTGGTTGGTGTACGGATATAGTGGTGGTGTACGGATGTATGGATGGTGTACAGGTGTGGTGTACGGGTGTGGTCCAGATGACGCGCGCCTTTTGGGCGGCTCGACCTGCACACGAAACGGCCTCACTTCGTCCATTTTCCAGCCAGTACTACTCTTTCCTCCATCTTCCAAATGAGTGGATGTATGTATTTTCGAAAAGCGTTGGATTGTCGAGTCACATGGCCAGGAGCCCGCTGTATGCAGGTTGCGCGTCTTCGAGAGACCAAGTCCCCCAAAACCACTTTTGGAGATTTCAAGGTCCAAGACCCGCTAAGCTTATCTGAGCTTATCACGAGGTGACCCACCAAACCCCCTTAATAGAACACCCCATAACCCACACCTGGATTTTCCACAGCTGGAGTCATCGGTCACGTGAGCTCCCTTTAAGGTTCGGTATACAACCCACAAGAAGTACTCAGTGGTCTAGGCGTGGACCAGTACCATAGAATGTGGGTTCGCACATTTGCATCTGACCACATCCACACCATGGGCTGATTTTGACTATACTATGGTTTCGAATTTCCATACTATGGTATTCTTGAGTATGAATTCTATGATATTCTGGAGTCTTGAAGATTGTTGTATTCTGAATGTCCATACTATGATATTCTGAATGTCCATACTATGATATTCTGAATGTCCATACTATGATAATTAGTGTGGATAGTCATGATCTTCTGCAGTATCCTTATTTATGGTATTCTCGAGTTTCCATACTTATGGTGGAGTCCTATGTTTATGATATTTTGATAACCATTTCTATGGTCTCCAATCTCCATAGTTATGACATTCTTGAGCCTCAATACTATGGTCATTGATCTCCCTTGGGGTGGTATTTGTCTACTGGCTCTCTTGTTTTGTGCCTGGTTTATTCTGGATTCTGCCAGGATTTCTGGTGGTTCTGTTCTGAATTTCTGTGTGGTTTCTGGACTTTTCCGTTCTTTCTAGAGTCCGCATTGCTTTTTGGATGTCCGGATTTCTTGGTTCCCTGGGTGCGTTGTGTGGAATTCTTTGTGGAATTCGGTAATTTCCAGGTTTTTTCTGGTGTTTCCTCGCTATCAGGTTTCTTCGTGAATTTATATTTTTATGTATTTTTATACTAACTACAGTCCGCCTTCTTGACTTTGTCAAGGTGTTTTTGCCGGTGTTGCCGGAGATCGAGTTCCCCGTGGAAAACATTTCGCTCGACGAGAAAGTCATTTTCTCCATTGGAAGCGGTATTCTCTTTATGTTGGCGCAGATCCCCATCTATGGCTTGGTCAAGGATGCTCCGTTGAAGATGGCCGACCCGTTTCCTGCACTTAGGCCCTTGTTTGCCATGGAGCAAGGCTCGCTTTTGGAGTTGGGTTTGTTGCCTTTGGTGTCTGCTGCTTTTGTGTGGCAGCTTGCTGCAGGTTTCCGGTTGGTCAAGGTCAATTTCTCGTATGCTGCGGACCGGGAGTTGTTCCAGAGTGCTCAGAAATTGACGTCGTTCGTGATCAGTGCGGTGTTGGCCGTGGGCTTGATTGCATCTGGTTACTATGACCTGGTGATCCGTGGCTTCTCTGCAGACACTCAGCCATACGGCTCGTATTTGCTTATTTTCGTGCAGATCTTTGGCTGGAGTGTTCTTTTGACGCTCATGGTAGAGGTCATTGATAAGGGCTACGGCTTTGGCTCGGGAATCTTGTGCTTCCTTGCTTTGAATGCTGCCACCGGGCTCGTGAGAGATGTGGTGGGAATGGAGCTTGTTTCTGCTACTCCTGATGGCGTTCCTCAAACGTATGGAGTGGTGACGTACTTGATCAAGAGCTTGTTCTCGATGGAATTGGGCCAAATCAAGGATGCGCTTGTGGGAATCTTTACGCGGTCTGGGTTCCCCAGTATTGGAATGGTGCTTTTGGCCGTGGCTACTGGTCTTGCCACTATTGTGTTGCAGAACTTCCGCATGGAGATTGCTGTCCGCTCATCCAGAGCCAGGGGAACGGCCAATGTATACCCTATCCGGATGTTGTATACCGGAGCGTTGCCTGTGCTTTTTGCATTCACTGCCATTGCCCACGTGCAAATCATCTTGCACTTTGTGTCGTTGGCCGTGGCTCCATTCCATCCATGTGCAGCCTCGTTAGTTGAATCTAGAAACGACGCTGGTGCCGTGGCTGGTGGCTTGGCCTTCTACTTCACTGCCCCTGCATCCTTGACCTCTTCTGTCTTGTCTCCAATCAGAGCTGTGGTGTATACCGTGTCTCTTGTTGGGGCCAGTGCGTTTTTCGCCAACAAGTGGTGTGTGGTTTCGGGATCTGGGCCCAAGGACATTGCGCAGCAATTCAAGGATCAGAGTATCATCATGGCCGGAAAAAGAGATGCATCTGTGGCCAAGGAGCTTTCCAGAACCATTCCTGTGGCCGCAGTGACTGGAGCTTCTGCGTTGGTGGGTCTTTCCGTTTTGGGCGAATTGGTCGGAGCTGCGGGAAAGACTGTTTCGGTTGTGGTTGGCGTGTCTTCTGCGTTTGCCATTTTGGAGGAGTTTATGATGGCCATGCAGGAGAGTGGCGGCGCCTCCCAGTTCGCCAGTTCGCTCGGCTACTAATCAGATGGTTAGAGACAACTTTCTGAGTCAAAGCCAGAGACGACTTTCTGAGTCAAAGCCAGAGACAACTTTCTGAGTCAAAGTCAGACAACTTTCTGAGTCAAAACCAGAGACAACTTTCTGAGTCAAAGTCAGAGACAATCAGTCCAAGACACCGTTGGTCAGAGTCACCACTGGCCAAAGTGACAGTTGGGTTAGTCAAAATTCAGTCAATACCAGACTCGACTAGTCAGCAAGATGCGGAAGAAATGGCAGTACGATTGATTTTAATTGGTCAAGGTGACGTACGAGAGGTACGAGGGAGACCCGATCATTTCGGCACGTGGCTAGACTTGGCTTGAAGTACTGTTAGAGGCTGTCCATAAGTAAATTAATCAATGTTAATAGTAGAGTCAGCACCAATTATAAAGTCAACGCTATACTTGTATAAAACGTAAATCTATAAATACAACAAAACAGTTACTTTTATAACCAGACCCGCGATGGGCTGGGCACGACCCCTAGAGGTAAGAAGTCTACGCTGTCTGATCTGACGATGGCCATTCCAGAATGAAATTTTCCAGTACCGTAGTACAAAAGACCCGGAGATTGTGAAATAAGAAGTCAGGCGATTCCGGAAATCATATACCGGAATTGGGAAAACCGGGGGATGCGAAAGCGACACGAAACCCGTACACCCGGATACGTCAGCAGAAAAAGGCCCAACGCAAACAACCATTTTTTCAAGACATTTCGATGAAATTTAGTTTGGTGGAATGGTGAAATTCCGGACTTTAACGTGGTTTTTTTTTGAGGTGACAAATCTTGTGTGGTGCATTTTTGGGATCCTGTAGTTGCGCAATTCCGGTCAATTCCAGCAATTCCGACCAATTCCGGCCAGTTCCACCATATCTGCAAAGCTATCGCTCACACCTCAACCAGGCTCATAATTATCAATCACAGAAGTACAGTGTTTTTGAAAACTATTCAAACCAGCACGATAAAACAATTCAAAAGACACTAGCAAATTAAACAAACCAATCCTTCAAAAAGTATAGTACCTCCTTAGTTCGGTTCCTTTCGGTTCCTTTCGGTTTTGAGCCGGTTTTGAGCCCTGACTAATATTGCAAGACTCCTAGATGTATTACCTATTAGGCAATCATCCAGATTTAACATTTCAGAATCTTGAATTCAACAAGCCTTACATGACCTGGCCTGTAAGGTTCCTTCCCTAGAATCGGTTGATTCATTATAGGTCTTCATTTCTCTAGTCCCTAGACGTTTCCTAACGCTTATAGAGTCACACAAAAGAATTCTGCTCCACCAAGTTGCTAACTTCACAAATCAAGTATTCCTAAAATCATGAGCTACTCCCTCTTAATTTACCTCGACCATGATGTGTAAACACATGTTGAGAACAGTGAATGAAACCTGCTAAATCAGTATGCGGTATGGGGAACAGAGCGTAAATGGCGTGGAGTCAAGACGGGCGAAAGTTGAAGGATATAGCGTTGAGCATGTAAGACTTGCTGACCCGTGTGTTTCGTTACACGGAAGTGAACATGCCTGATGAAGTTCGAGGAACGATGAGTGCAGAGTGATGTATCTGGGTCGAGTTGTCATGAGTAGTCAGGTTGAAGGTATTACCAAGTCCAGTGCAGCAGGGAGGAGTCCGAGGAAGCTCAAGTAGATAAAGGGACACTTGCAAGTGGCCAAGACGGATCTCTGGTACACACTAGCAAACAACAAGACAGATCTCTGGTACACACTAGCAAACAACAAGACAGATCTCTGGTACACACTAGTAAACAACAAAACAGATCTGCTGGGACACACTAAACAGCAAGACGGATCTCTGGTACACACTAGTAAACAGCAAGACGGATCTCCTGGGACACACTAGTAAACAACAAGACGGATCTCTGGTACACACTAGTAAACAGCAAGACAGATCTCCTGGGACACACTAAGAAACAACAAGACGGATCTCCTGGGACACACTAAGAAACAACAAAAGAGATCTCCTGGGACACACTAGTAAAAAACAAGACGGATCTCCTGGGACACACTAAGAAACAACAAGACGGATCTCCTGGGACACACTAAGAAACAACAAAACAGATCTCCTGGGACACACTAGTCAACAACAAGACGGATCTCCTGGGACACACTAAGAAACAACAAAACAGATCTCCTGGGACACACTAAGAAACAACAAAACAGAGTAATGAACAAAGACGTTCGCAACATGACTCAAGCCGTAAACTTCAACATGTGTATAGGCATGTGGAGAATGCGACAAGTAGTGAATGAGTATCGAGTATGGACGTGGCCAAAAGTGCACCACGCCATTTTTCGGCCTTAAAGTATGCACCGTGATGTCCGGAAACCCACACTTCGTTCCGTACCACCAAAAGTAGGTGACTTGCATTGGGCCTTTTTCTGCTGGGGTGTGCAGGTGTTTGGTGACCCCCAGTTTACTGCAGTTATGGCCCGCCACCGTCCTCAAATGCCCCCTGACCACCAATGACAAGTTCCCAAATTAAGCACATTAGGCTGGACTGCATCTAGAATCCTGTGAGAGAGTGACCATGAAAAAATGGAGGTGTAGTGGATATCCAGTTGGGGTGGAGGTTTAGAGCTAGGGGCGCATTTCGCAGTACATCACTCGCACCCTGACACCTCAAAAACGACCCAAAATCGACCCAAAAACACCTCCCCAACCCACACTCCGTACTCCCCTCCGTACTCCCCTCTTTCTCCCACTTTCTACTCTACTGCTACCCTCCACCTCTCCCTTGCTTACTAATACATAATCTAGCTCTCGTGAATACTGGCTACAAGGTATAGGATCACAGCTGGTGTCTCTGACTACTACATTTCTGTGGCACTGACTATTACACTTTTTGGTGGCACTGACTACAGCATTTTTGTGGCACTGACTACTACATTTTTGTGGCACTGACTACAGCATTTTTGTGGCACTGACTACTACATTTTTGTGGCACTGACTATTACATTTTTTGGTGTCTCTGACTACTACATTTTGGTGGCACTGACTACTACATTTTTTGTGGCACTGACTACTACATTTTGGTGGCTCTGACTACTGGTGGCGCTAACTTGTGCGGATTAACATACCCGCAACTGGAGGTGGCTTTCTGAAGATGGGCGCGCTAAAAGTGGTGCTCTTGGGGGACTCTGCCGTGGGCAAACTGTCGCTTCTACGGAGGTACACCAGCGGCACGTTTGATGTACATGTGCCCAATACCATTGGCGCTGCGTTTGTGCTGACGGAGCATACGCTGGGCGAGCGTACTGTCAAAATGGAGATCTGGGACACGGCCGGCCAGGAGCGGTATCGTTCGCTTACGCCCATGTACTACCGCAATGGGCGAGTGGCGTTGGTGTGTTTTGATATGAGCAATGCGTGGGCTCTGTTTGAGAAGGCCCGCTATTGGTTGGAGCAATTGGCCATGCTGGGGCCGCTGGATATTGTGGTGAAGTTGGTGGGGACCAAGAGTGATTTATCTTCAAATGCGGACGATTTGAGTGACGCAAGCAATTTGGAGACAACGCAGAGCCGCAGTTTGGAGACCACCGATAGCCACAGTCTGGAGGCAATCCAGGGAAACAGGGTCCTGGATAATTTGGAGACAATCCAGGGAAACAGGGTTCTAGAGAGTCTGGAGACAATCCAGGGAAACAAGGACCTAGAGAGTCTGGAGGCAATCCAGGGAAACAGGGACCCAGAGAGTCTGGAGACAATTCAGGGAAACAGGGATCTAGAGAGTCTGGAGACAATCCAGGGAAACAGGGATCTAGAGAGTCTGGAGACAATCCAGGGAAACAGGGACCTAGAGAGTCTGGAGACAATCCAGGGAAACAGGGACCTAGAGAGTCTGGAGACAAACAGGCATCCAGCGAGTCTGGAAGGTAGCCTGCATACTCTGGCAATTCAAAATAATATACATACTCTGGCGATTTCAGACGGCCTGAAACTAAAGGGTCTGGAGACTGCACCGGGGATGGTGGAGATCCAACGGTACTGCTTGGAACACGAGGTTCCATTATACACCACCAGTGCCAAGACCAACACCGGCATCCAGAAGATCTTTGACGATATAGTCAATGAGGTGGAGGAGGATTTCTTCAACGAGCCTGCTCCGCAGATCCTGCTCCAAGAACGGCCCCAGCCCAAGTGTTGTTGACCCCGGACTTATGCTTTTGGCACGACCACTTCCCTTCCCGTTCTTCATACGATCCAACGTGATTCTGCCGCGTCAGACTCTGGACTCTACGGGCCAGACTTGGACTGAGTTAGGGTTACGTTCATCAAACATTGGACTATAACATGGTTGTGTGGAACACCACTGTTGATCCTCCTATTGACTTTTGAAGCTTCCACCGCAGGTCGCCTTTTGCGTCACTGATGGGAGCATCTACTGACCTACTAAATTCCGATCAAGTTCCCAAACATTTCCATCACATTTCCATCACAGTTCCCAAACATTTCCATCACATTTCCATTACAGTTCCCAAACATTTCCATTACAGTGTCCAAACATTTCCATTACAGTCCCATCACATTTCCACCACATTTCCACCCCATTTCCATCACAGTTCCCAAACATTTCCATCACATTTCCATTACAGTTCCCAAACATTTCCATTACAGTGTCCAAACATTTCCATTACAGTCCCATCACATTTCCACCCCATTTCCACCCCATTTCCATCACAGTTCCCAAACATTTCCATCACATTTCCATTACAGTTCCCAAACATTTCCATTACAGTGTCCAAACATTTCCATTACAGTCCCATCACATTTCCATCACATTTCCATCACAGTTCCCAAACATTTCCATCACATTTCCATTACAGTTCCCAAACATTTCCATTACAGTGTCCAAACATTTCCATTACAGTCCCATCACATTTCCATCACATTTCCATCACATTTCCACCACATTTCCATCACATTCATCAAATCCCAATCATGTACTGAGGCAAAGCGTCAGTGCCGAGGCACAGGCACAAGACTGGATTTATTGCAAGAGGCATTCAATGCTGAGATGAATTTCCCCACAAATCGCTACGCCTGATGTCAAACTTATAGGTACCTATGGGTTTCCAGGAAAACATGGTTTCAAGTACAAAAGAGTGGTTGTTACTCAAGTGAGGATATTAACTATGAAGAGACATTTTTAATCTCCTACGAGGGTAACACGGATACTTATTGCACGCTACTTACCGTAAGATCAGAGGTTAATCTCTATTGGAGTTGTCAGAGGTTCATCTCTGTTGGAGTTGTCAGAAGTTCATCTCTATTGGAGTTGTCAGAGATTCATCTCTATTGGAGTTGTCAGAGGTTAATCTCTGTTGGAGTTGTCAGAGGTTCATCTCTATTGGAGTTGTCAGAGGTTCATCTCTATTGGAGTTCTTGTCAGAGGTTCTATATCAGAGCTCTTGTCAAAGATTCTTCTCTACTAAACTTGGTTCATGTGAAAGTCTCACAGTCCTTCTGGCTCCTTCACTTCTTCACTTAATATACACGCCGGCTTAGACTCCCGTGTCCAAGCCCTTCAGACTCCAGTAATCCCTCTTGGAGTTCTTTTTGAGCCGCAGCTCCAGATCCGACTCGGCCTCCAAGCTCAAATAGTCACTCACCTTTGGCTTCTCCTCCCTCTCTACCTGTTCTATTTTGTTCCCCTCGTTCTTTTCCACCCTCTCCTTTTCCCTCTCCAATCTCTTTCGCTCCTTGCGCTTCTCCAACCGCTTCTTCTTCTTTGGGGGACTGGGTTCCGACATATCCGATAAATAATACTTATCATTGCCGTTTGCTCCATCGCTTTCACTATCCTGGTGCAGGATAAGCGCCGAGTTGATCACCAAATCCCGGTCATCATTGAAGTCCCTGCTTTCGCCATTGAACTTGATGATATCGCCCAAAATCAGCTGCCCAATGCGGTTCTTATACGATGCACTGTGCAACTCAAAACACTTGGCCGTCAACAACTGGTAAGCTCCGCCAAAAGCTTTGCGCAAGTCCCGGAGATTGTACGACGACCGGGTGATGTTGTTGGATGGGTCCAGAGGGTCCTGGATCACTATGCAGAACAGGCCCCGTCCGGCTCCCAAATACGGATGCTTGTACTTGGGCAAGTACCTCGGCAGATCGTCCTGGTTTAAGGAGATGATGAGGTTGTCGTAGGAGAAGTTGCGGCCGTACAACTCGAAGAACTCGATGAGGAGCGTGCCCAAGTTCTCGAGCACCAGGATATTCTGTGTAGATATCCGTGGATGGAGCTTGAGGAAATGGTATACCATGATGATGGTGGCGTAGCCGCCGAGCCCGCCCATGTGCACGTTGTTGAGTTTTCTGGACCGCAAAAACTGCTTGACGATGAGCACAAGCTCCCTTAGACCGGGAGTCAGGTCTAGCCAGCGGCGGATGCGGCGGGCCGCGTCGATGCCGTTGGTCCGCTCGAACGAAATGTCCACATGGATGTCGTGAGTAGGGTCCACAAACTTGATGATGGGCACCTTGGCGTTGGCAATGACCTCGATGTTCTTGGCCAAGCGGTGCGTTCGGAGATAAGACGAAAGCTGGTAAAGCCGCAGCCGCTGCTCGTAGTCGCCCGACGCGGAGATCACCACCATATCGATATCGGATCCCGGTAGATAGAGGTCTGTGGCGCAGGATCCGAAAACGTGGGCCTGGGTGCTGGGCCAAAACTTCTGGATATGTTCTTTGAGCATGGTTATGACGTCATTGCGAACCATGATCTCCTCTTTGGACGGCGAGATGTAGTTGACGAAATCCTTGATTTCAAGCGTCAACCAGTCGGCAATCTCCTTTTGGCGGGAATGATCCTGGCCCTTGACCCATGGGTACTGGTGTACGGGTGCCGAGGCCTCCTTCTCATCCTTTTGATTTTCGTGATCACTTTCCTCGGACAGCTCGAAGCCAAAGCCAATGAAGTCGTTATTTCCCGTGACCTCGTTTGTTTCTGAGGGTAGCAAAGGTTTTTCTGAGCCATTCGGCGAAGATGCCGCTTTGGGCGCTGCAGAGGATGATAAGTGCTTCAAATGAGCGTTTTCCAAGCGGCTTTTTTTGGCCACGGGTTCTCTGGCGTGGTCGTCGCCATCGGAAACCACCACTACGGCGTTTTCGGCGTCTGAACCCGAGTTCTCGGAGTCCGAGTCCACCAAGATGATATCGTCGTGCGGCGCGGACTCGGAGCGCGACTTGTCAGATTGGGAAGACGCCAAGCGGGAGCTGTGGCTGTCCTCTTCGGCCGCCGCCGCCCGCCGCTTATTCCGGGCTTTTCGTGCAGGCGCCTCGTTTTCACGGGCTCTTTTGGGTGCCATGTCTAAAGGTCAGAAAAATATGGTTTTAGCAGTTGACATGTCGCGAAGAGCGCACCCGTACACCAGCGGCACACCAAATCACGACCACCAAATCACAACCACCAAATCACAACCACCAAATCACGACCAACCAAGCCAGAACCACCAAATCACGACCAACCAAACCAGAACCACCAAATCACGACCAACCAAACCAGAACCACCAAATCACGACCAACCAAATCACAGCCAACCAAACTGCAATTCATCCTCTATCATCGCATAATGTAAGTACACAAGAACAAAATACTAAATTCAATTTTTGCTTCATCAGAATCACCAGAAATATGGAATCTATCTGAATCAATCCGATATTGTTTACATGCAAAGCGGAGGAGTTGCCACTTAATGTATGGTCGCATTAAATATATTGATGGAGCTTTTAAGCCGGGTGGCGGGATACGAACCAAAGTCATATACAGTGGTTTTTGAAACTGTTCAAACCCACGCCACGAAACGATTCAAACCACACTAGCAAAATAACAAACCAATAAATCAAAAGGTTTCGTACTCCTTCTACTTCAGTTCCATCTATTTTGACCCTTGATTGATATTGCAAGACTCCTGAATTTATTACCTATAAGATAATGCTCCAGATTCAACATTTCAGAATCTTGAATTCTAGTGAAAGTTGGTGTGAATATTTGGTTTGAAAGATATGCTAAGGAGAACGAACATTTTGCCACGTTGGTTTGAATAGTTTCGAAAAACACTGTATGAGTTCTCTTAACAAAGCCATTATCAGTTCTATCTTAACCAAGTCATTATCAGTTCTATCTTAACAAAGCCATTATCAGTTCTATCTTTACCAAGCCATTATCAGTTCTATCTTAACCAAGTCATTATCAGTTCTATCTTAACAAAGTCATTATCAGTTCTATCTTCAAATACGGAAAGATGACTGAGAGGAACCCTGTGGAACCCTCAGGATCATCTAAAAGGAGAATCTGCAAGTTCTATATTCTTCCCTGCTGTTTCGGGTAATTGCTGAGGATACTTTCCTAGAACAACCAGCCTATCGAATCGGTTTCACTTTGTGAATCATCTTGGCTCTTTCGAATGCCGATTGGGGTTTTCCATGGCTCCTTCCTCCCCTCTTATGCCTTCGGCGTTACCATGTCCATGGTATGGTTACGGTGTTAGGTCGCGTTGCAGTTTAGCCTCGTTAGTGGGATCCATGAGCACTGAATACTCAATTCTAGCGCTCATAGGATTTATCCTCAGATGCTTTAGAATTGGTGGCGACCTGAGACTCTAAGGTATCTTTGCAAGGGAAACCATGTCCTGCCTGGCCCCAGTCTTCTCTATATTGGGGTGTGTTTTAGTCTAGATTGAGCCTCTAGTCTAGCTTGGGTCAAGATTTACACATTTTGCAGAGAATTCACTTTGAATTTAACCTCAATGAGTTCCTTTACAAATCTTTTAAACTTTATCACAAACACCTAGTTTGGCGGTATAAAAGATTCAATCCCTGAGCCGGAAAGTTCCTAGTCGAACTTCTGGTTAATCAGATATTAGGCAACTATTAGACAGAATGTAGACAGAATGTAGACAGAATGTAGATAGAATGTAGACAGAATGTAGACAGAATGTAGATAGAATGTAGACAGAATGTAGACAGAATGTAGACAGAATGTAGATAGAATGTAGACAACTATTAGACAAATATCAGACAAATATCAGACAAGTATCAGACAAATATCAGACATATTTTTCGACCCGAATTTGACAGAACGTAGACAACTATTAGACAAATATCAGACATATTTTTCGACCCGAATTTGACAGAACGTAGACAACTATTAGACAAATATCAGACAAATATCAGACATATTTTTCGAGCCGAATTTGACAGAACGTAGACAAATTTAGACAGACCTTCGACAACAAGTAGACAAAACGAGACAAGTCCTACCCAAATTTTGGAAAGAGAAGTATTAGAATAGCAAATACTTAGCCTGCCACTACTAATCTAAGTATGCTAGAGAAAAAAAAATGACTGTGAAATTTAGCGAAAAAGTAAACTCAAGACAAATGAAGACTGCAAAAAAATTACTAGTTACATTAGACAAAGACAAAATGAAAAGTGAAAATATCACTGTATGAGCACATTATATTGAATGCATGTAAATCACGTCATCTTTAGATTATATCGATTGTCCGGCATATAGTGCACCTGTCAAGATTTGTTTCAATGGTGCCTGCATATGAGCCTTGGCTATAATACTAAGAGTCAATAATCGAGGGATTATTGTATTGAAGCAGAAGCCATATGCAGGTTTGATTAGTCCATAATGGTCTGCAAATGCAAGCAACATCAAATTTCAAGTGTGTTTCAAGTTTCACGTGGTTTCATGTTTCATGTGTGTTTCAAGTTTTACTTGGTTTCATGTTTCACGTGTGTTTCAAGTTTCACTTGGTTTCATGTTTCACGTGATTTCATATTTCACCTGTTCAGTTGTTTCGTTAAAACAAAAGAAAAACATCCTGCATAGAACTTGACATGTCTCTTCTCTCCAACATTAAAAAAAGGCCTGGTCACTTCCCCCTGGAAATAGGGAGGATGTTAGTCTACATTAAGACAGGAGTTTCAAATGGAGTTATCTGCAGTACCAGTCGTAAATTTCGCGAGGCACCTGGATTGTATGCACGTATCTGCCAGAATAAGCAGGCAACGTACAATAGTGCCCATTGCAGCCAAAACAATAATCATTCGAAAGAGGTGCAGGAATAGGAGGTCCGACCAAGGCCCAGTAAAGAAGCTTATATGCAGTCCACAAGTCTCCACCCGCGCACGTGTGGCCTAACATACACCCCCCATGCGGAACACATTGCCTAATTAGGAAGTAGGTATACCCCACTACCCACTCGTCCAGGCCCACATTTCCTGCCACCTCCTTCCCGCCACGCCCATACGTTCACCATAATTCCCACCTCCTTCCCGCCACGTCCAGACGTCCATACATCCATACATCCATACGCCCATACATCCATACGCCCATCCGTCCAATCATTTGCCCATTCAGCCGCCCATTCAGCCGCCCGTATTTACCCCCATTTCAAGACTACCCAGCAACATCCCGAAGTCGACGGTAACATACATTATAGCACCGTTCATTTATTAAGTATAGTTATTATAGTGTGCTCATTATAGCACCACTAATTCATTAAGTCTAGTGTGCTCATTATAGCACTGTCTATTATACTCATTATTAAGCATACACAGCATACCCCCGCATCAACAATAAGCATTGTTGAGAATCCGCAACCCAAAAAATAGTCACAATCCAATTATCGACAGTTGGACAATCAATAAGGGTCAATAAGAACAATCAATAAGGGTCAATAAGGATAATCAATAAGAACAATCAATAAGAACAATCAATAAGGATAATCTGAAATCGGACAATCTTATTATTGAACAATTGGCAATTAATAATTGAACAATTGCCACCTTAGCTATCCTCGCCATCTCAAAAAGTATATATAGAGGTGTTCCTGCGGTGAACGTATTGATATAGGTCACGCGATAGCAAGTCAGAGGATCAATACAGACCAATACAGACCAATACAGAGGAAATTGTGAGTCACTATTGGAAATCTTCTAAGTGATACACATTAGCAGCCAGCTGAATAACACATTATTCACATTGAACATATTACAGCCAGTCTTTGATATTGCATTCGGCCAAGAGGTACCCATTAGCACTCGGTGAGAGACCATATTGGGCATATTCAGTCATTCAGGAACCTATAAACACAACGTCATAGTGGTTTGGTATCTGGTCATTCAAGAGGTGTACCGCCATCAAGTTACGAGTATACATTAGCCATATTGCAGGCAAATATTTAGTCTGCCAGTTGAGAGGTATACACTAACAATCAATCAACCAATACTAAAGGCAGTCTATTATTAAGTTGGACTCCCAGAGGCATTAACTTCATTTGATCGAAAGTCTTTGCCACCTCAGCCAGTCAAATCTACAGTCATTCAATTAACGGGCAGTCTGGTAACCAGTTAGTGGAAATTTGCAGTCATTCAAATTAACACTCTGTAAAGTCAGTCTAGTTAATATTGGACCATTGAAAATTGTCGTTGGATTGCGTTGAACATTCGTTTTCAATTGGAATGACTCCAGTTGTACTTGTTTTGCTTTTGGCAGTGGTTGGAGCTTATGCTCCTGCGCCTGCACAATGCCCGGGAAACAGTCTTATTCGGGAAGGAGGAAAGATCTCGGCGTCGGAAGCCGAATGGATGAAACAGAGAAATGTCAAGACAGATGAAGCCATCAAGGCGTTTTTGAACCGCGTGGGTCTCTCTCAAAACCACAAGAGATCCATCTCTAATTCTAAAGATTTTGAATCTAATTTCGAAACTATTCTGACTGCAGAAAAACCCGATCTACATGCACGTTCCGATAATGGATCTGCTTTTGACTCCAATTCTGATGCAGATTCTATCAAAATCGCCGTGGCATTCTCAGGTGGTGGGCTTCGTGCCATGTTAAGTGGAGCAGGACAACTTGCAGCCTTGGACAACCGTACCTCCGATACTCAGAATGGATTAGGCGGAATACTCCAGGCCAGCCTGTATATAGCAGGTCTTTCCGGTGGATCCTGGCTTCTAGGCTCCTTGATTTTCCAAGGCTGGCCTACGGTGGAGCAGGTTGTTTTTGAGAATCCATACAATGTGTGGGATTACCATGATCTTGATTCGTTTGTCAACATCTCGCAAACAGCTGCTTTGGCATACGACTTTGCTTCCAACAACTATAATAAGACAATCACGCATCTTAGTTGGTGGGAGGCTCCTGAAAAAAATGGGATCTCGGTCGATGTGCTGGTTAAGCAGACGGCTGGGTACCCCACCTCCATTACAGATGTGTGGGGACGTCTTTTAGCGCATTCGCTTTTCTTGAAGAAAACTCCAGGCTTGAAAGCGTCTGAAATGAGCCAGAAATCGCTTAATTATATGGATTCGGCTTCTTGGAGCGATATCCAGCACCTCCAGGCGTTTGCAGACCACGATATGCCGTTCCCATTGGTTACCGCATTGGCCAGAAGACCTGGGTCGTTGGTCTATGACTTAAACTCGCCCATCATCGAGTTTAATCCCTTTGAAATGGGCTCTTTCGACTCGTCCATCAATACCTTCACGGATATCCGGTACCTCGGCACAAGGGTGGAAAACGGACAACCGGTGAGCAAGTGTATGAGTGGAATGGACAATACGGCCTTTGTATTGGGCACGTCGTCGTCCCTCTTCAACCAGTTCCTCAACACTTTGGCGTGTGACAACTGCAAGACGTTGAACCGCGTGCTCAAATACTTTGTCAAGAAGTTTCTCGTCAATATGCTGAAACAGAGACAAGACATTGCATGGTACAACCCCAACCCGTTCTACAAGTCGGAGTACGCCAAGTCCGAAAATATCCTGACCTCGGACACGTTATACTTAATGGACGGGGGTTTGGCGGGCGAAATCGTGCCTCTTTCTACGGTGGCCGTCAAGGAGCGCAACTTGGACCTTGTGTTCTCTTTCGATAATGACGGAGCAGCATGGCCCGATGGAAAGTCGCTCATCAACTCGTACGAGCGCCAGTTCACGTATGAAGGGAAACTGACGGTGATCCCCTATGTGCCGGACCAGAAGACGTTTCTCCACCATAACTTGACGGCCAAACCGACTTTTTTCGGGTGTGACGCACGCAACTTGACGGCTTTGGCCAAGGACGGCGTGGTTCCGCCCATCGTCGTGTATATAGCCAACAGGCCCTACGAGTTCTTGTCCAATACCAGCACCTTGAAACTCACATATTCGGATGCAGAAAAAAAGGGCATGGTGACCAATGGGTTTGACGTGGCACTGCGGGGCAACCAGACGGACGACTGGCCATTTTGCGTGGGGTGTGCTATGGTCAGAAGGTCCGAGGAGCGGCTGGGGGTTGTCCAGTCGGACGAGTGCAAGAAGTGTTTTGAGCGTTACTGCTGGGACGGGAGCATTTACGAGGGATCCGAAGCGGTGCCGCCAAATTTTTCGAAGGACGGGTTGATCAAGGAGCACGTGCCGTTGAACACGAAAAACCACTACATCCAGCAACCGGGGCCGGGGTTGGTGAAGATCTTTTTGACCAGTTTGTTGTGCAAGCTTGCGCGGTATTTTTTTGGATGAAGTGGGTAAAAGGGCCGTTTTGAGAGTCTCTAATAAAGACAACTGCAGGCTCTCCATAAGGACAAGCTCCATAAGGACAAGCTCCATAAGGACAAGCTCCATAAGGACAACTCTCCATAAGGACAAGCTCCATAAGGACAAGTTCCATAAGGACAACTCTCTATAAGGACGACTTTCCATTAGGAGGCTCTCCAAGAAGATCAGTCCTGATACATGTTTCCCAGATGAAAGGAAGCATATAAAGTACTCTTTCGGAGCAAGACTTTAAGCTCTTACTCAAACCAATAAAAGCCGCCGGGGCTCGTGGAGACTTCAAAGCCATTTTAATTTTGACAGAGATTGGCATTGTTCAATTTTCAGGCCCTCGATAGTTCACCCAAGGTATATAATAGCAATGTTCAAAGTATATAGTAATGTTCAGGCTAATGTCCAGAGTAATGTCCAGAGTAATGTTCACCTATCCCGCTTTTCCACCATCAAAGAAAAGGTCTAAACTGGCTTCCAAGAACAGACCAGAGAAATTCTGCAGATTTGAGGCTAGAGGTGCCAGAAAAGGTACCACCAAGATCACTGGCTTGGGGCATTCAAGCTTTCATAAAGACATTGTTTTTGGGTCTTCAGCTTTAGATGTCTGGGTGAAAAATTAAACCAAATAGACTGAGACTGACCTTAACCTACTCTCATCATAACCGAGCCGGTCTCTGGCTTTCTCCTGGTCGGCTGAATGCATGCTAAAATACTCTTTCAAGTGGATTCAAAAAAATCCCCATTCAAATCGGATCTCAGATACCGTGGCCAGCATTCCAGCTTTGACTTTTCTGCTCCGAGTGACTTCCGAACTTGACCCTGTGAACGCTATAATGGGTTTAAGAAAGCGTCGCCCAAATGGCTTCCATAAAGGGAGACTTATTCTCGAGAACATAGGACTTTTGCTATTGGGCTGAGTAACAAGACTAGGGCTTTATGACCTGTTCGGCCTGTTCCAGAGCTAGGAATTGTATGATGAAATTTAGAGCTGGAAAATTACAGTCTCCCCTATTCAATCGTCAATGCCAGGCCATTATTGTACAAAGTACTATCATGGACGGGATGTGGAATTGCAGTCAACAAAAACCTGCCTGAGGTGTATTTTAGGGTAACAATAACTGAGGCCACTCTGTAGACACACCAAGATCATAGAAAATTCTTTAGGTAATTAACATTGAGCCATAACTGCAACTATTTGTTACCAATTCATCTGAAGTTCAACCCAACTTTAGCTAATAGTAATATTGGACTATACCGTTGAGTTAATTTCTTGCGGATATATTGTGTCCTCTACCACTTGTATACAGCGTGTGATACGTTCAGGAATACTTAAATGAAAGAACACAGCCCGGCTAGTATGCCGAACTTTTATTTCAGGGTTTGCGACTATTGTTGTATAGATGACGGAATGGATTAGGCATGCGTGCTGGATGGTGCCATTTTTGCTATTGCCTCCAATTATTCTTATGGGTAGTGTGCTATTGAGTAAATATACTAGTCTAACACATAGTATCATAGTGGATCTGCAATGGCCATCATGAAATGATGACTAGCTTTGTGTGTTTTTCTGGTGGACAGTTTCCATGCTTGTGTCAAGTTATAAGACTTTGTTCCTCTTTTGAGATCACGAGCATTGGGGCCTCATGTATTAAAGAACATAGAGAAAGAGCCATACAATAGGGATATAGACAGAAACAGTCATAGTAATAATTATAGTAATCATAGTAATCATAGTAATAATCATAGTAATAAGTCATAGTAATAATCATAGTAATAAGTCATAGTAATAAGTCATAGTAATAAGTCATAGTAATAAGTCATAGTAATCATAGTAATAAGTCATAGTAATCATAGTAGTAAGTCATAGTAATAATCATAGTAATCATAGTAAGTCATAGTAATAATCATAGTAAGTCATAGTAATAATTATAGTAATCATAGTAATAATTATAGTAATCATAGTAATAATCATAGTAATCATAGTAATAATTATAGTAATAAGTCATAGTAATAATCATAGTAATCATAGTAGTAAGTCATAGTAATAATCATAGTAATCATAGTAATAATCATAGTAATCATAGTAATCATAGTAGTAAGTCATAGTAATCATAGTAATAATTATAATAATCATAGTAATCATAGTAATAAGTCATAGTAACAATCATAGTAATAATCATAGTAATCATAGTAATACATTCACTAACACAGCAACCACAAGTCAACAAGCAAACTAACAAATTCCGCCAGATTATACTCTCGGATTTAGTGTTGGCATTATTAGATTTCGTGAACAATTCTGTGTTTCTGGTGCCACATGGTGTGCAGAGTAGGAGGAGCAATCAAATCGGTGAGAGGTACCCAGTGGTCCAAGTGCCACCAGTGCATATTTGGATCAGTGGATTGGTGCCTTGATGATAGGCATAGCAGGTGGTTTGTTCAGAACCTGAGGAGTCCAGTGGGTGTTTGAGCACTGGTAGAGTTCATATAGTAATACACAGTGGTAATACAGTTATAGACAGAAACAGTCATGTAATAGAGTAATAGAAACCGTCATGTAATATACAGTGATAATACAGTCATAGAAACAGTCATGTAATACAGTCATAGAAACATTCATGGACAGAAACAGTCATGGACAGAAAGAACCATAGCAATACACAGTCATAGTAATACTTGGCCATATAATACAGTCATATAATACAGTCATAGACAGAAAGAACCATAGCAATACACAGTCATAGTAATACTTGGCCATATAATACAGTCATATAATACAGTCATATAATAGTCAAACAATACAGTCATACAATACAGTCATAGAAACAGTCATATAATACAGTCATGGACAGTGTTTTTGAAAACTATTCAGACCAACGCGATAAAACGATTCAAACCACACTAGCAAAATTGAACAAACCAATACTTAAAAGAGTTTCGTACCCCTTTAACTCCATTCCGTCCATTTTGACCTTATTAAAAGTAATTAGTTTTAAAAAAACACTGTAGTCATGAAATTACAAGTCCCTGATGGAATAAATGAGCTGACTATTCTTTTGGTGACAGAACTCTTCAGGTTCGATTCGCTGCTGAAATCAATTCATACATATTGACGTTTTCGATAGTCAT
>NKZA01000088.1:0-67694 GCA_002374405.1 Metschnikowia cubensis
AAACTATTCAAACCCGCACGATAAAAAGATTCAAACCACACTGGAAAATTATACAAACCAGTAATTTAGAGAGTTTCCTACCCGTTACACTTCAGTTCCGTCAGTCCTAGCCCTTCACTAGTACTGTAAGACTCCCAAATGTAGTCATCTATGGCAATCCTCTAGACTTAAGATTTCAGAATGTTGAATTCTAATGAAACTTGGTGTGAACATTTGGTCTGAAAGATTGTGCGAAGGAGTACGAAACATTTTGCTGTGTTGGTTTGAATGATTTTCAAAAACACTGTAATATAGTAGTGTAGTAATGTAGTAAGATAGTAATATATAATACATAATGTAGTAATATAATAATGTAGTAATGTAGTAGTGTAGTAATATATAATATAGTAATATATAATATAATAATTTAGTAATGTAGTAATGTAGTAATGTAGTAGTGTAGTAATATATAATATATAATATAGTAATGTAGGAATGTAGAAATGTAGTAATGTAGTAATATATAATATATAATATATAATATATAATATATAATATATAATGTAGTAATATATAATGTAGTAATATATAATGTAGTAATATAGTAATCTATTAGTGTAGTAATATATAATATATAATGCTGATCTAAATTGATTCAATAAGATTATTACTAGGTCTTCATCCAAAAGGTATATACCTTAATCGTGTATATATCTTAATCATGTATATATCTTAATCATGTATATATCTTAATCATGTATATATCTTAATCATGTATATATCTTAATCAATATAAAATTCAGAAACTGTCCAATGGGGAGTTTGGCTGGGGCGGCACATCTGTTAAATAATAACGCAGATGTCCTAAGGGGGACTCATGGAGAACAGAAATCTCCAGTAGAATAAAAGGGTAAAAGCCCCCTTGATTTTGATTTTCAGTGTGATTACAAACCATGAAAGTGTGGCCTATCGATCCTTTATGTTTACCTCCGAATTTGAGGCTAGAGNATTACAAACCATGAAAGTGTGGCCTAGTGACTCATGTATACAGTGTTTTTGAAAACCATTCAAACCAATACAGCAAAATGTTTCGTACTTCTTCGCATAATCTTTCAAACCAAATGGTCACACCACTTTCATTAGAATTCAATGTGATGAAATGTTAGATCCAGATTGTCGTATTATAATAAATTTAGGAGTCTTGTAATATTCATCAAGGGGTTAAGACGGACGGAACTGAAGTCACAGGGCTACGAAACTCTATAAATTATTGGTTTGTTATTTTGCTAGTGTGGTTTGAATTGTTTTATGGCACGGGTTTGAATAGTTTCGAAAAACACTGTACGAATCGTGATGCCATGATAGAACATGGACTGAATAACAAAGTGCCGCAAAGGCACCAATTGATCTAGTGTATCTTTTTGACGTTTATACTGTATTCCATTCACGCTAATTACAATAATTGTCTAATAATTCTATGCTATGTGATTTGTGATTTGATTTGTGATTTATGACTTGTGATTTGTGACTTGATTTGTTACTTTTGACTCTTGATTCAAGAAATCTATGCTATGTAAATCTATATTCTATGGTGGCTTTATTTGTCCCAATCCTATAACAAAAACATGATGACATACTTACACTTTTACATAGGGATTTCTCTCGTATGATTAGGTCGGCCATTCTACCTAAAGTGGAGACCCCGATGGAAAAAAACGGGGAGTTTCGCCCTTTGCATGTGCCCATACCAAGCCTTCAATGGCACGCCCAAAAGTGCCCGGTTTTTCACTTCGTGGAGCCAGTTGTATGGGGTTCCAGATCTCGATGCCACCGATCTTCCCACGGCAAAGCGCAAGCCCGCAGGTGCAACCTTGGGTGTCAAAGTATACTATAATAAATAATAAAAAGACAAGTTTTGATTAACTAAGAATTAGATAGGGAACACCGACAGTTGATATCGTCAGCGATTTATTCTGAGTGTCGAGTTTGAATAGGTCTATTGCAAGAAGTCTTATATTTACAATACAATCATGGTTAGTATGATGTATATAATTTGAATCTAGAAATTGAATCTAGAAATTGAATCTAGAATTTGAAATATTGAAATATGTTAAATTTACTGAACCTGGATTCATCAGTCGAAATGCATAAAACTAATGGTGGAAGAATAAGAGAAAAGAAAGCAGCCGTACTGTCAAGGTCGGTTGTCTCTTTGTCCATTCTTTTCCACGAGTCTAGTAATACAGTGTTTCTCGCAAGTATTCAAATCAACGCCGCAGAATGTTTCATACTCCTTTGCACAGTCTTTAAAACCAAATATTCACACCAATTTTCATTAGAATTCACTATTTGAAATGTTAAGTCTGGGGATTGTCTTTATGTAGTACATTTGGGGTCTTTTGGGGGTCTTTCAATTTCAACCAAGGTCAAACCGAAAGGAACTGGAGTGAAGGTACGATACTTTTTGAATTATTGGTTTGTTGAATTTGCTAGTGTAGTTTGAATCTTTTATCGTGCTGGTTTGAATAGCTTTGCTGCACTAGTTTGAATCTTTTTATTGTGCTAGTTTGAATAGCTTTGAAAAGCACTGTATCACCGCATGTAAGCATGTATCAATGAAGATAAATGTTCAGTAGTTTAACTGATAGCAGTAGTTTAACTCATAATCAATAGTTTAACTGATAACAGTAGTTTATCTCATAGCAGTAGTTTATCTCATAATCAATAGTTTAGCTCATAACAGTAGTTTAGCTCATAGAAGTAGTTTAACGAAGTTTAGAAATAAATGGAGATAACGTAGATCCTATAATCAAAAATCTAAAAGAGTCATATGAATATAAAAGATTAGTAGAATGTCATAAAGATTTATCAAAATTTTATATATTAAATTTGGTATTAAAACTACTTTACAAAAAAATAAATATAAATAGTTTTTTATATTTCAAATAAATTATCTGCAAAACAGATAAATTTAACTTTAATCACAAGCAATTGTGTATTAATTGAAATATACTCGGTGTGTAGTTTAATAATACGAAAATAAGTTCAATTAAGAGCTTTAGCTTATTCAATTCTATAAATTTATAAGTTATTAAATCAATATTAACACGTTTTAGATTATTTTTTAAAAAAGTGAAAAAGATGCTTTATTTTACTTAAAAGGTGAAAAAAATATATAAAAGATGAAATGAATCTGCAACAAGATAAAACGGATCAAGTAAGAACCAGAAAAAGTCAGTAGTTTAGCTCACAGTGTTTTTCAAAACTATTCAAATTTGCGCAAAAAAACGATTTAAACCACACTTACAAAATGAAGCAAACCAATAATTTAAAGAGTTTCGTACCCGTCACACTTCAGTTCCATCTATTTTGACCCCTTATTGATATTGCAAGACTCCCAGATGACCCCAAATGTACTACATAAAGACAATCCTCTAGATTCAACATTTCAAATAGTGAATTCTGGAAGTTGGTCATTTGGTTTGAAAGACTTTGTAAGGAGTACAGTGTTTTTCAAAACGATTCAAAGCTCCACGATAAAATGATTTAAGCCACGATAAAATGATTTAAACCACGATAAAATGATTTAAACCACGATAAAATAATTTAAACCATACTAGCAAATTAAACGAACCAATAATTCTAAACGTTTCGTACCCGTGCCACTTTAGTTCTGTCTCTTAACCTTGATTAATATTGAAAGACTCCTTTCCACATGTAGTATAAGGCAATCATCTAGATTGAACATTTCAGAACATTGGAATTTAATGAAAGTTGGTGTGAGCGTTTGGTTTGACAGACATTGTAAGGAGTACGAAACATTCTGTTGCGCTGGTTTGAATGGTTTCGAAAGCACTGTACGAAACATTATGCCGTGTTGGTTTGAATGGTTTCGAAAACACTGTAGTCAGTAGTTTTACTCATAGCAGTAGTTTAAGTCAGAGCAGTAGTTTAAGTGATAGCAGTAGTTTAAGTCATAGCAGTAGTTTAAGTCATAGCAGTAGTTTAAGTCAGAGCAGTAGTTTAAGTCATAGCAGTAGTTTAAGTCATAGCAGTAGTTTAACTCATAGTAGTAGTTTAACTCAGAGCAGTAGTTTAAGTCATAGCAGTAGTTTTACTCATAGCAGTAGTTTAACTCATAGCAGTAGTTTAACTCATAGTAGTAGTTTGACTCAGAGCAGTAGTTCAATTTATATGTCGGATCCAACTGCAGTTTAATGGGGATTAGTGTTACTCTATGGTTTATATTTCTCGGACTGCCGTTTCACACAATAAAGTTATGCTCTGACAACTGAATAATGACTACTTGTTTATGAATAAGATAACCCCAAGCCGACGTAAATACTACCTTCATATGCAAATGGATAGTGTACTCTGCCGAAAGTGCAACAAGTAGGCATACTTTAATGTTGGGTTCAGGAGCAAAGTCAGGAAAGAAACACGAGTGGAGCTGACCCACGGGTTATTTTGATCCAAATGGTAGGAGCCTACTTTCCATTTCATTTCCATTTCCAATTCCATTTCCAATTCCATTTCCAATTCCATTTCCAATTCCATTTCCAATTCCATTTCCAATTCCATTTCCAATTCCATTTCCCATCCAAACAAATCTAACTTCAAATATTAAATAAATCCAACTCCAACTTCAAATATTAAACAAATCCTTTGATTGATTCGACTCGTCACAATCTTGGAACGTCTAATCCAATTCCTTCATAATGATCGTCAGAACAAAATGTCATCTAACAATTCAAGAAACCATGGCACCGTGTTCTCCACCGGGACATTGGAGATGTTGTTCTGGGCCTCGAAAAAGGCCCGCCATTTGATGGGCTTTCCTTGTGATGCGCTCGGAATAGCCCCACTTAGTACCGGGCAGCCACACTAAAAGTACAAATGCCTCCATAGGCAGCCACTAGCCACGGTGCACCTGACCAATTGGTAATTGTTGTGTCTTGAGTGGAGCTACTCGTTAACTGATACCGATTAGTGGTGGTGTTTGAACATTGGCTGACCATTACGAGTGTATAGTATCAGTGATAAGAAGGTTGTAGGTGATTAATTGAGAGTCCTGCAACTACAAGGCCAAAAAACTACTACCAAGGACTGTACTCGGGATATGCAAGTCAAGGCTGGCACAATTGCTGGCATTGGTTGGGACCTTCTAGCTGGTATATATCTGTATACAACCAGTGAACCATGTGAGTCAGATGGGAGTCTACACTTACTCTACACTTACTCCAACTCTACTCTACACTCTGACTCTACACTGTACTCTAACTCTACACTTACTCTAACTCTACACTGTACTCTGACTCTACTCTACACTCTAACTCTAACTCTATACTCTGACTCTACACTCTGACTCTACTCTACTCCTTATACTTGTGCTCAATGGACTGGAGCTTGGTCTATACGTACGGGGATTACTGGTACCGTTTGACCGTGATCAGGTAGTAATGTACATTATTATACAAGTTAGTTCTGCCAAGAGACAGCGAGACAGAGATGGAGAACAGATTGACATGATGCTAGGACTAGGCCTTCATGCACCAGTGGATCGCATCTCTAGTGTGGCTCCATGGATCCACCTTCCCGTATCATGGATCCACCTTCCACGTATTATGGATCCACCTTCCCGTATCATGGATCCACATTCCACGTATTATGGATCCACCTTCCACGTATCATGGATCCACTTCGTAGACTCCGTTCGCGTATTCACGGCCACGTCAAAGGACCAGATTCATCCATAAAGCTTGAGATCTTCACGGTAAAGACATGACTAGTCGATTCTAGTCAACGTAAGACAGCCAGCCAAGGCCGAGATTCTAGCCACATCCAACCAGGTTCAAGACATAAATTGAACCCGACTTCCACGCTCATCTCCACATCTGGATGGGTACCAGAATTGCTTCGGCATCAAAACTTATTTCGAGAGGCTTTGCTTGAACGCGGATTCTAGTTCCCTAGATAACCTCCGACCTCCAAAGCGCACAGAAAGACCAATGAGTGTGCATTGCTTGACAATTCTCGGCAATGCCTCTTACCCTTTGAATTGGCTTATAGTTAGGAAGAATTGTCTGGTACAGACTCCGCCTTAATGACCGACACTCGACCTGGAGCCCTGGAGTCACTGAAGATTGGCTTCAAGATTGACCAACCAAGAACGACTCAACCCTCAACTCATCCTTTGACTTGAACCCATCATTAATATAAGTAGCATAGGATCAATCCACATTATAGATCACATGATCAAACAGAACATAGACCCAAAAAAGTGGTGTAAACGCCCCTGTTCAAATATATTCATTGGTCACAATCTCCTTTTGGACAGGTCAAGCCGGGCTATGCCCTTCATTAGGTTTTTGGTGGACACGTGACTCCACCGATCACTTTGTTCGTTTCGATTCATGAACGTCTTGACCAATTTGGAAATCTGTGCATCCAAGAGTTCTTGCTGTACACGGTCCACAAGCCCAAGGCTTTGTTTGAGCTGGTACACGATATGGAAGAGCTGGTCCATGTTGGAAGGGAGGTTTTTTTGGAGCATTTTCTCTGATTGTTTTGCGGAATGCTCCATTTTCTCCAAAATTGTGGTTTGGGGGTCCAACACCTGCACACAGATCTCCTTTCCACCGTCCCGACTCTGGAGATACTCTCGTAGGGATTCCACTCCCAATGTACTTTCCAAGGCCGCACTGTCTAAACCCATCTTCAAAGCCGTACTGTTCAAACCTTTTGATAACCTTAAATCCTCCAGATTCTGCTCCTTTTCTTCCAAATTCTGTACCTTTTCTTCGAAATTCTGTACTTTCCCCCCCAAATTCTGATCCCTTTCCTTTCTGGTCAACCCCTGGATCTTTCGGAGATTGGATTCAAGCGCTTCTCTCCACTGTAGCTTTTCTAGCTCCAACAGCCGGAGTTTGCGCTTAAACACCTCAATACTTTCCTTATTGGACTCGTTCAAAGGATTAGGTTTGACCACTCTTTTGCCCGCCAATTCCGTGGGTGAATCCCTTAAACTGTACCAGCTGGTGGAAATCGTGCCATTGGCCAAATCTGTTAGTAGCTCTTGCTTGATGATTTTGGCGATTCCTTTGGCTGTTTCTGCATCTTTGTTGACCAGCATATCAGGGTCTTCCGTAGACTCTAGAGATTTTTTGAAACACCACGTCAAGAGCTGCCGCATTTGGTTGGGTTCGGGAATCGAAGGATCCAACAGTTTGTAGTATTCATGGGCGGAGACCTGCGCATGTGGTTTAGACGAGTACCCGTTTCCCACTGACAGTTGCCGTTTGCCCCTGTTATTGTAAGAGGATCGCCTTCTATTGGGTATGAAGTCGGACTCGTCTGCTGTAAGGTTAATTAGGTGGTGGGTCACTTTTTCCGAGTACTCGTTGGGGGATGCCGGAGACTGCGGCCTTTCAGGGTCGCTATAATGATCCTGGGTCTTGTGTTGATCCCGGCCGTTGTATTGGTCACGAGACGTGATTTGAGGGTCTTTTTGCTTCTTTTTCCGAGCTGTTTCGGCTGATTTGGCCGGTTTCAACACTTTTTCCGCCCCAGACCCGCTGTTTTTGCCCGCTTTTGCGGCTTTGAAGCCACTTCGACTCCTCTTCGAAGGCGGAAGCCCCTCCCTATCATCATGGAAGAATTCAGGTGAAGGAGCCCAATTATCGGGCGAATTGAGCTGCGCTGTGGCTCTTTTCAAGCGGGAAATCGGCGTGCTTGCCGAATTGATGGGCGAATCACTCGACACAGCCACCGAACGCGCTCTAGGGGGCATTTTGCGCTTGGTAGGTGTCTTCATGGAGTCAGAGGGCTCTGGAATAGGTCCATTTCCGCCAGATAGGAGCTGTTTGAGCGTATTGTGCAGGCCCAACATGGACTGAGGCTGGCTGGACCGTTGAGGGGGGTTTATGGAGTCTTCTGATTCGTCAGAGCTGAAATTATGGCGCAGGGCAACGTATTTGATTCCAGGAAGGCCATCTTTGGCGTTTTTTGGCGGTTTTTCGCCGCTTTTGGGCGCATTTGCACCGTTTTTCCCGCTTTTTTCACCGTTTTTGTTGTTTGGGCCGGTTTGATCGGTCTTGACCGCCTTCCTTGGCCGGCCACGGCCTCTCAGAGCGGGTTTTTTAGGCGGCATACCGGTTCATAAATGAATAATGCGTATAAAAGGTGTAGTGATCAACGAAATGTACTGGTGTCGGTAGGAGCAGGACTATATATAGCAACGTATATAGAGACACAGGCGAAAGGGGTGACCGTAGGAATTTGCTGGTGTACTGGCCTCCTATACTGTTGGACCGATAAGTGTGTATTGTAGGAGGATTGTTTGAGGATGTTGTTGTTGCGCGGCGGGACTGTATGCCGGAATACACGTCTTTGATTCTCGGAGACGCTCCAAACGACGATGGGAGTGTATTTAGCGGAGTAAAAAGTGGGTAAAGGCGTCCATTTTGGGGGCTTTAGAATATTTTGTTTACTGAAGTTTTCCTGTTTTTAGGTGTGGAACGATTTTTAGGGGAGATGAAAACCTCGGGTGTACGGATGTTTCAACAAAATCCACTACATGCAGGCTCACATCATTGCGCGTGGTTCCAGTACCCAGACAAACGACAGAGCATTGTCGATGACAGGCAGCTGGCGATTCCCAATAGACTATCACTTGCTGCTATAATAAGTGACCTGTACATAGTCATTGCCCTACATAACATCCTTACACCGTGCATGATCTGAAACACTCCCAGACTGCAGACAGACAGCCATCATAACTGCACCGCCCAACCCAAAACTGACCTGAAACATTGATTGAATTTGCATGATGACTCCGCTGCTTTCTCGGTGCGGGCACTACGTTGCAGTGGTAACCAAGGAATCTGTCCAGGTTCACCTGCTCCTGCACACAAGCACGCCACCGCTTTTCCACAATCTTCGAAAGGTCTTCACCGACCATGGCCGGAAGAATGATGCAACGTTGCCCTCGGATCTGCCGATCACGGTTCATCAGGTTGAATGGGAACACGTTCTTCCGGGGAACCGGTCGCTGAAGTATGCGGTGCTGGTCACGTGTGGTGGCATGAATTTGGTGGTGGTGATTGAATTGGCCGGGGGTGAGCCGGGGGTAATCGAGGTGGACGGGGTGGGCATTGACCGGTTTCAGTGGTTTCCTGCAATTACGGACCCTTCTCTCCCGAGGGTCCATCCGGGGGTAGTTCCCGATCCGGGGGTAGATTCGGGAACTACCCCCGGATCTACATCTCCAGCTACCGGGTCCTACATAAACTCCACCATGCTAGCGGTATTCTCCCGCATGAACCTCCACATGAAGGTCTACTCGCTACTATGCACACAGGCCCTTGTCACGGTGGCCAAACCATGCAGTCACGTGATCTTTCATCCGACCAAACCCCGGCTCTGGTCGGTCGTGGCCCAACCGTATCACCCGAAAAACCTGGCTGCTCGCCGCCTGCCCTCGACCTGCCCTCGGATCTCCCACTTCTATACCGACGGGGTCACGTGCTCTCGTCTCGTATCTCTAGAACTTCCTCTGGGTGTGGGCACCGCGGCTAAATGGGAATGGTCCCAATCCGGTAAATGGCTCCTGCTGGTTGACCCCGAATCCCGTTTGGGCGGGGCAGATGTCCGGGTATACAACTTGTACGGCATACACCAACGTGGCCACGTGACTAGCGGCGTGACTGATGGTCACGTGGCTCACCCTACGCTCGTGGGTACGGCACGTGACGCCACCGAGTTTGGGTGTGTATGGGGGCTTGGATCTGGTCCTTGGCTGCAGGAATGTGACTATATTGTGAAGTACGATGAGCTTTTCGACCTGGGTCGTGCGCTGGCCATAACCATGCAGGTGGTCGATATTCAGAGTCTTCTGCAGGGCCAACCGGAGCAAGTGGTGCTTTCCGAGGGTATCATCTGGTCGCATTTCCGGGACCTCGATTTGGAGATCAAGTACTCGCGGTTGGCGCGGATCCCCCCGGCCAAGTTCCGGTGGAGACAGAGCATGACATCCGGGGGGCGTCACGTGATCGCCTCCGAAAAGAACGTTTGTATATTCCAGCGGCAATCCGGGGCACTGCCAAGAGTTGTACCGGAAATGTGTGTTTTCGGCGACCTGAAGTTCTTGGATGTGCTCGTGGTGGACGGTGGGTACGTTGTGGCCTATAGCGATCACGTGCTGGTGTTACATGCAGGCGCACCAATAATCCTAGCTACGAGTCGGTACTCTTTTAGCACGGTCCGGTTTTCTATTGAAGGAGACAACTTGGCCGTAAGTTTAGTGGAGGATACGCCCGGAGGCCCCCTCTGGCGGCGTGTGTGCAGGCCATTATCACAATTGACGGCAGCGTTCAATGAAAATGTGGTAGCAAAGCAGCTGGCCAATGACAAGGCCAGAAAAAGCCCGTTGGAAGATACTCTGACGGAGCATGAAGTCACAGATACGTTTCAGAACAAACGGAGGGATATATACAGGAAGGGGACGTGACGAAACACATCAAGGCAAATGTCACATGGCTCAATACCACATAGTAACAGATAGACAGTAGTATGGAATGGACATGTTGTAGTCACGAGAGAGACCTGAATAGTCATATGGCCAAGGAAGAGTCACATGACCAAGGAAAAATCACATGGCCGAGTAAGAGTCACATGATCAAACAAGGGAGTAAGAATGTCACGAGGCACATGGCCCGACCAAAAAACATATCCAGTCGGGCAGTGTACTATGGAGTTATCAGTAACATGCTCAGAGAAAGTAAGGCAAAACACAATCACATGACCATTGGAGAACAGTCACGGAACAGTCACGTGAGACCAGGTGTGATCACTCCAAGATGTCACAGCATATCCAGTCAGCTGAATGCCAAAGTAGAAGTCACATGATCACCAGAGTAGTGGAGTCACATGATACCAGAAATCAAGATCACAACAATGGTCACTTGAGGAGTACAGACATTACAGTCCATGATCCACCAGGAGAGACATCGTCAGACGAGTCTGCCAGTCACAATCTCTGTCACATGATTGTTTTGTAACATAAATCTTTGAAAGTCACATGATCCACCAGGAGAGACATCGTCAGACGAGTCTGCCAGTCACAATCTCTGTCACATGATTGTTTTGTAACATAAATCTTTCAAAGTCACATGACCTATGGATAGTAACATGACCTTGGGAAAGTGACAGAACTTTTGAAGTAACGTGGCCTGTGGATAGTAACATGACCTTGGGAAAGTGACAGAACTTTTGAAGTAACATGACACAGGACACATTGAGTAATATGATAACCACTTCGACCGGAAAAGAACAGATCATAGTCATACCACGGTCAACGATCCACTCTTAGCAGACTTTGCGTCACCCGAACGTCGTCACCTGACCAGTTATACAATCCACTTCCCTGATCATCATGACACACAGAACATTAGTAGTCACATAATCCACTCTTACCTCATCAGAACATGATCACAGGATGCTAAGTTCCACCGGAGCTGATGAATGATCCACTCGTAACTGATGAATGATCCACCGGAGCTCATGAATGATCCACCGGAGCTGATGAATGATCCACCGAAGCTGATGAATGATCCACTCGTAACTGATCACTACATAATCACAATTTAGTTCCACTTTACCTGGCCAGCAACTTTGCAGACTTCGATTAGCCACGGCCACAGCATTGTAGTTCAACTGTAGCTTTAGTATTGTCACATTCTTTATCAGATCAGTCACGTCACGCGGCTGATCAGCTGCTCTTCTTCTTTGGCGCTCCCTTGCTTCTCTTCTTTCTATCAGCCACCATCTTCAATCTATAGGCCTCCTTTGGATCGACCAACTTCAACTCCGGAAACCACTCCTTGAAATCGCGGAATGTAGGGGCAGAGTCGTTTTTCCCGTAGTAGGAGGCGATGGCGGGACCCTTCAAAGGTGCACGCAAGACCTTGGCTCCGTTCCGGATTCCGGTGGGATTGTATGTTTCGCCGAAGATCTGGGCAGAAAGCTGCTTGAGTGCTTTTAGCTGCGTCTTGCTGTTGTGGAGGAAACTCATGGTAGTCAAGAGTAGGTTTGGTGGATGGGATTGGTGAATTTTTTGGCGCGAGAGGGTGCACGGGTCTGGAATGCGCGGGATGTACGGGTGCACTGGTATTTAAATGCGTATGTGCAGGACACTGCAGGCCAAACTTGATTTGGCAAACCTTGGGTTTACTAGTCAGACAGATATAGAGACAGACAGTCACAGACAATTAGTCAAACAGATTAGTCAAACAGACAATTAGTCAAACAGACAATTAGTCAAACAGATTAGTCAAACAGACAATCTGTCAAACAGACAATCTGTCAAACAGACAATTGGTCAAACAGACAATTAGTCAAACAGATTAGTCAAACAGACAATTAGTCAAACAGACAATTAGTCAAACAGATTTGTCAAACAGATTTGTCAAACAGACAATTAGCCAAACAGACAATCTGTCAAACAGACAATTAGTCAAACAGTGTATTGCAAGTTGTGTGTAGAGGGGCTGGACAGTACAAGTGGATAGTCAATCCTGGACTACTCCCTGTAGCCGTAGCCATACCATGTATACAGTGTTTTTGAAAACTATTCAAACCAGTGCGACAGAATGTTTCAAACTGGCCCGACAAAATGTTTCGAAGCAAGAAGATAGAATGATTCAAACCAGTGCTACAAAAAGATTCGAACCCTCTCCAGTGCTGTCCTGTTTGTTTTAGCCTTGACTGGTACTACAAGACCAAAATGCAAACCTCCAGATTCAACATTTTAGAATATCGAATTTTATTAAAGTTGGTGTAAAACATTACGCCATGGTTGTTTGAAAGACTGTGAGGGGTACGAATCTTTTTGAATTATTGGTTTGTTTAATTTTGCTTCGTTAGTTTGAACAGTTTCGAAAAACACTGTATATGATGCTATTCATGTGAGTGTATATACCAATTTGGGCATTTTAATACCTGAAATGAATTGGGGAATTGCCTGTACTGGGACATTTGGACATTGGGAAATTTGGACATTGGGAAATTTGGACATTGGGAAATTTGGACATTTGGACATTTGGAGTGCAGTTCAATTATGGAGTACCCCGGAATGGCTGCAAAACACCCGTACACCAGACAACCTCAGCAGAAAAAGGCCCAACGCAAGAGACCTATTTTTGAAGATATGGAGAAAAGAGTGGGTTCGCTGGAATCCTGGAATCCCGGACACCACATTGGTGGTTGTGCAGCTAAAAAGGCCCGGTGGTCGTTTGTAAGGGTATCCTGATTTAGGCGGTCACGTGACCACCGTTGACCTTCTTCTGATAATGTTGAAGCTGAATCTGAATTAGTTTCTGGGCATATGACATATTCTTCTTCTAGTTTTCTATTCGTTTTATCTGAACGCTTCTATTTTATTCTTCGCTACTTAAGTATATTATTTTTTGGTGGTGGTAGCGGTATCTTTTTAGGTTTAGAAGCTAACTTTTTTGCTTTTACATATATTTGAGTTAGAGCTAGTTTAGCTAGAGATAGAGTAAATTAATTAAATGCGTTGGATTATTTTGTGACCTTAATTATTATCTTCCCTTAATTATTATCTTCCCTTAATTATTTTCTTCCCTTAATTATTATCTTACCCTAATTATTTTCTTCCCTTAATTATTATCTTACCCTAATTATTTTCTTACCCTAATTATTTCCTTACCCTAATTATTATCTTACCCTAATTATTTTCATATGCTATTCTTTTCCTTCCTTTTTATATATTTTAGAAGCTCTTTTTTTATTCTATTCTTTAGTTGAGTTCTGGTCTGCTCTTCCACTAATCCAGCCACTACATAGCTTGCCAACTACAAGGGCATACAAAAACTGCAATTTCCGTAATGGTTTGTGTTGACATGTGAGGGTTCCTAGACATGCACGACTGGTAGACTGCATATCCACCATACTACATGTGGACGGAGACCATTGCGTGACGACCAATCGGAAAGGTCTCGCCGATATACGAGAACTCGTATAGTGGACTATATAATGAGGGACCCTCGCCTCGGTCGAAGACTTAGGAGTTCCCACGGGACAATTGTGAATAAGACTGAATAGATCTAGACTGTACTCAATAAAATCCAGGTCTGAAAACTAACAGTTTGGCTCACTCTGTAACACTATATGTACTAGATAATGTTTACTAAGATATATTAACTCTTTCAATTAACTCTTTCAATTAATTCCTTCAATTAACTCTTTCAATTAACTCTTTCAATTAACTCTTCAATTAATTCTTTCAATTAACTCTTTCAATTAACTCTTTCAATTAACTCTTCAATTAATTCTTTCAATTAATTCTTTCAATTAACTCTTTCAATTAATTCTTCTCCTGAAATTAAAAAGGATTTACAATAAAGCAAGACATAACTCAACGAGGTCGAAATCAATGATTACCGGTTGAAGCAAAATTTATGCAGAGTTTGGGAATGAAGTCGAAGCTGAAGATAAGTATGAGTAGAATTTGAAGTGTGTCAGATTTGGTTGGATAAGTGCTGTATAAATGTTAAATAGTTTGTAAGTTATTAACACAATTCAGAACTTTTCCAATATGATTTAATTCTGGACTAGTCATATTTTTTGTTGCCATATTGATACAGTATTTTTCATAACTATTCAAATGAGTGCAGCAAAATGTTCAAACCACACTAGCAAAAATAAACAAACTGATAAGTCAAAAAGTTTTTTACTGATGACTAAAAAGTACTAGGGATCCAGGACTTGAAATAAGCGGTTTATGTGAAGTCGTAATGAAATATTCAAAAAAGTAACTTTTTGAAATATTGGGTTCTTTAATATTGCTAGTGTGGCTTGAATTTTTTTATCGTGCGGGTTTGAATAGTTTTAAAAAACACTGTATAGAGGCAAGTGGAAACAAAAAGTCATCGATTTTTTAACTAGTATTTTTTCAAATGGTGAGTGGGAATTAACTCTTTCAATTAACTCTTTCAATTAACTCTTTCAATTAACTCAATGAACTCTTTCAATTAATTCTTTCAATTAACTCTTTCAATTAACTCTTTCAATTAACTCTTTCCCAAAATATATCTTACTCCTTTTCCGGAAAAATTAAAACTTTATACAAACATACAGAAAAACTAAAACCTCCAATGCTCTACTATTCAAACCAACGCAGCAAAATCATCCAATAATTTACACGTTTCAAACCCTCTCCAGTTTGTAATAACACAAAAATAGACTTCTATTTCAAAACATATACAAAAAACATTAAATCTTAGTTATATTTTTCGGACTTCTCTATAATCAATTTTATGTTTATTTTTTACTTTTCTGATTAATACTCTTAATTTTTCTAATTCTAAATATTTTCCTTTATGTTTTCTAAATATATCATAATTTAGTTTATAAAATTCATATTTATTTAAAACTTTTAGTTCATAGAAATTTATGTAGATTGTAATAACACAAAAAGAGACTCCTATTTTAGAACATATACAGAAAACATTAAATTTAGGTAAGAATAACTTACAATTAATTCACTCTGAATGTCCCCAAGATACATCAATAAGTGACAAGTCTATTTAAACGTTTTAACAAAATTAAATCTAATTTATATATAAAAAAATCCTTATACAGTGTTTTTGAAAACTATTCAAACCAGCGCAGCGAAATGTTTCGTACTCCTTCGTACAGTCTTTCAAACCAAATGTTCACATCGATTTTCATTAGAATTCAAGATTCTGAAATGTAAATCTGGAGGGTTGCCTCATAAGTAGTACATTTGGGGTCATTTGGGAGACATTTGGGGTCATTTGACAGACATTTGGGAATCTTTTAATAAGGTCAAAACGGACCTAATGGAGTTAAAGGGGTACGAAACTCTTTTAATTGTTGGTTTGTTTAATTTTGCAAGTGTTGTTTGAATTGTTTTATCGCGCTGGTTTGAATAGTTTTCAAAAACACTGTAAATAAGATAAGAACTCTCAAATGATATTTAAAATAAAAGTGCAATAAATAGAAAATTATGAAAAAGTCATGACATAGGAAAATTAATAACAAAATCAGCTATAAAAGAATATAAATTAATGAATAAATACCATTTTTTATTCAATTAATTTTTTTATCATTAATACTTGAGGCTCAGGATAATGAGAAAGATTAGGTTTAGGTACTCCTTGTTTATCATAACCTTTTAAACTTAATCTATACAGTGTTTTTCAAAACTATCCAAACCAACCTATCAAAATGTTTCGAACCAACAAGATATAATGATTCTAACCAGTGTGACAAAACGATTCAAACCAATAATTCAAAACGTTTCGAACCCTCTCCAGTTCACTTCCGTCCATCCTAGCCGTTCACTGGCACTGTAAGACTCCCAAATGTAGTCATCTATGGCAATCCTCTAGAATTAAGATTTCAGAATCTTGAATTCTAATGAAAGTTGGTGTGAACATTACACCATTTGCTTTGAAAGACTGTGGCAAGGCACACGAACTTTTTTGAATGATTGGTTTGTTTAATTTTGCTAGTGTGGTTTGAATCTTTTTATCGTACGGGTTTGAATAGTTATGAAAAGCACTGTAAATCGTAGTTCTTACACAACTGAGCCATCAAATAAAAATTACTAATAGATTAACTGGTGGTATTAAAACACCTCATATAAAAAACTTTTTATTTTCTATCTAAATATTAATTAGTGTTTAATACAGTGTTTTTCGAAACTATTCAAACCAAATGGTAATGTTTCGTACTCCTTCGCATAGTCTTTCAAACCAAATGTTCACACCAACTTTCATTGGAATTTAAGATTCTGAAATGTAAATCTGGAGGATTGTCTAATAGGAAATAAATCTAGGAGTCTTGAAATGTTAGTCAGGGCTCAAAACCGAAAGGAACCGAACTGAAGAGGTACGATACTTTTTGAATTATTGGTTGGTTAAATTTGCTAGTGTGGTTTGAATTGTTTTATCACGCTGGTTTGAATAGTTTCGAAAACACTATTGATCGTTTTGGCGCACTGGTTTGAAACATTCTACAGTGTTCAAAACGAGGTAAACGATTCAATCACACTAGCAAATTGAACAAATCAAGGAATCAAAAGTTTGGTGGTTCCAGTTCGGTTCTGTCCGTTCTGGCCCTTGATTGGTACGACAAAATCCTAAAAGTAGTATGGCAGTCCTCTAGATTCACATTTCAGAATATCGAATTAAACAAGGTTGGTGTGAAACCATTAGGTCATTTGGTTGGAAAGTTTGTGTAGGGGTACGAACGTTTTGAATTCTTGGTTTGTTCAATTTGCTAGTGTGGTTTGAATAGTTATCAAAAGCACTGTATCTTCTTGGCTGGAAATTTAGTGGGGCTGGTTTGAATAGTTTTCAAAAGAACTGTATACAGTGCGACAGCTAGAGTGGCAGTGCTATGGCAATTGCAGTCTGAATTAGGTATCAATTGTTTTGTAACGTAATAGTATAACTGGAACCTGGTTCAACACCACTAAACTACTACACAAGCAATGTCCCCGTCTGGACTGCACACAAGGCAATCCTCCAGATTCAACACTTCAGAACATTCTAATGAAAGATGGTGTGAACATTTGGTTTGAAAGATTGTGAAGTAGTACAGTGTTTTTGATAACTATTCAAATGAGTGCAGCAAATGTTCAAACCACAATGGCAAAATTAAAAAAACTGATCAGTCAAAAAGTTTTGTACTTAGGACTAAGAAAATGCTAAGGATCAAGGACTCGAAATAAGCGGATTATGTGAAGTCGTAATTAGATATTAAAAACAGTAACTTTTAGAATGATTGGTTTGTTTAATTTGCTAGCGTGGTTTAAATTGTTTTAAGAAAGACTGTACAGTGTTTTTCATACCTATTCAAACCAGCCCCACATAATGTTTCGAACCAAGAAGATAGAATGATTCAAACCAGTGCGACAAAACGATTCAAACCAAGAATTCAAGTTTCGAACCCTCTCCACTTCTGTTCTGTTCGTTTTAGCCTTGATTATTGTAAGACTCCCAAATGTAGTCATCTATGGCAATCGTCCAGATTCAAGATTTAAGAATAATGAATTTATTAAAGTTGGTGTGAAACATTACGCCATGATTTGAAAGACAGGGGTATGAAGCTTTTTGAACCATTGGTTTGTTTAATTTTGCTGCGTTAGTTTGAATAGTTTTGCTGCGTTAGTTTGAATAGTTTTGAAAAACACTGTACACGTTAAAAAGATTTAAACCACACTACAGTGTTTTTGAAAACTATTCAAACCAGCGCTATAAAATAATTCAAACCACACTAACAAATTAAACAAACCAATCATTCAAAAAGTATCGTACGCCTTTCACTCCAGTTCCTTTCTGTTTTGAGCCTTGACTAATATTTCAGGACTCCTAGATTTATTACCTATTAGACAGTCATCCAGGTTCAACATTTTAGAATCTTGAATTCTATTAAAGCTGGTGTGAAGCATTACACATTTGATTTTAAAGTTTGTGCGAAGGAGTACGAAACATTTTGCCATCTTGGTTTGAATAGTTTTCAAAAACACTGTAGCAATATTAAAGAAACCAGTAATTCAAAAAGTTACTGTTTTGAATATTAAATTAAGATTTCACATAAACAGCTTATTTCAAGTCCTTGATCCTTAGCATTTTTTTAGTCATCAGTACAAAACTTTTTGACTTATCAGTTTGTTTAATTTTGCTAGTGGGGTTTGAACATTTAGATGCGCTGGTTTGAATAGTTTTGAAAAACACTGTACAGTAAACCAACGAGGCAGAATGTTTCGTACTCCCCAAATGGTAACGTTTCACACCAACTTTAATAAATTCAATGTATTGAAAAGTTGATCTGATGATTGTCTAATAGGTAATAAATCTAGGAGTCTTGAAATATTCGTCAGGGCTCAAAACCGAAAGGAACTGGAGTGAAAGGCTCACGAAACTCTTTAAATTATTGATTTGTTTACAGTGTTTTTGAAAACTATTCAAACCAGCGCAGCAAAATGTTTCGTACTCCTTCGCATGGTCTTTCAAACCAAATGTTCACACCAACTTCCAGAATTCAAGATTCTGATAGGTTGAATCTGGACGATTGCCTTATATAATAGATCTAGAAGTCTTGCAAAATTTAAGAGGGTTAAGATGGACGAAACTGAAGTGGCACGGGTATGAAACTCTTTAAATTATTGGTTTGTACAGTGTTTTTCGAAACTATTCAAACCAACGCGGCACAATTAAACAAACCAATGATTCAAAAAGGCTCATACCCCTTTGCCCAGTCTTTCAAACCATGGCATAATAGTTCCACACCATCCTTCATTAAAAAGATTATTCTGAAAGGCAAATCGGTTTGAATAGTTTTCAAAAACACTGTATAATTTGCTAGTGGTTTGAATCGTTTTCAAAAACACTGTATAATTTGCTAGTGGTTTGAACCTTTTTATCGTGCGGGTTTGAATACAGTGTTTTTAAAAAGTATTCAAACCAAAGCGACAAAATGTTTTGCAATCCTTAGCACAATCTTTCAAACCAAATGGTAATGTTTCACACCAACTTTAATCAGAATTCAATGTGATGAAATGTCAAATCCAGATTGTCTTATATAAATTTAGGAGTCATGAAATATTAGTCAGGGCTCAAAACCGGCTCAGAACCGAAAGGAACCGAACTGAAGACGCACGATACTTTTTGAATTATTGGTTTGTTTAATTTGCTAGTATGGTTTGAATCTTTTTATAGCGCTGGTTTGAATTGGTTTGAAAAGCACTGTAGTTTTGAAGAACATTGTACAGTGTTTTCCGAAAATATTCAAACCAACGTGGCAAAATGTTTCGTACTTCTTCGCACAATCTTTCAAACCAAATGTTCACACCAACTTCCAGAATTCAAGATTCTGAAATGTGAATCTGGAGGATACCTTATATGTAGTACATTTGGGGTCATTTGAGAGACATTTGGGGTCATGACAGACATTTGGGAATCTTTTAATAAGGTCAAAACGGACAGAATGTAGTTAAAGGGGTACGAAACTCATTTAATTATTGGTTTGTTTAATTTTGCTAGTGTGGTTGGAATCATTTTATCTTACGGGTTTGAATAGTTTGGAAAAACACTGCTTCACACCAACTTTATTCAAAATTCAATGTGATTAAATGTTAAATCTGGATGATTGCCTAATATATAGTACATTTGGAAGACGCTTGGGAGTCTTTCAATATTAATCAAGGGTTAAGACGGATGGAACTGGAGTGGAACGATTTAATTATTGGTTTGTTTAATTTTGCTAGTGTGGTTTGAATCGTTTTATTTTACGGGTTTGATTGTTTTATTACGCGGGTTTGAATGGTTTTAGACTGTACTGCCACCAAAAGGGAATCAGGCGCGCACTGGACCAGGCGCAGCATCAGCAACGGGAACATGTCTACATTACTCCCACGCGGTTCCTGCAGACGCGCATCCCATAAATGCGCCTCCAGCTCCAACCATCACCTGCTATACTCTCTTGAAACTGCACAAGCCTTGGATTCTGGCTTGATAAGGCTGACTATACGACGGGACACGTGCACACCCGTACCTCTGCGCGATACACAGGTCGTGCTGCCTTTCGTGCGTTTTTCCCTGTATCTCTTGCGTCTCTGAAACGTTGCCAAGCCTTACACCTCTAGGCCATGCCCCGGCGCACTTCCCACGTGTATTCCAGCGATAGTGGCCGGGAATCCGGTGAAACGAGGCGGCTGGCGGGAGTGCCTGGCGAAATCCCTCCTGGGGCGTCTTTTTCCGCCGAAAATTACGACCATTCTGCCTCCGCTGACGATATTATACCCCAATCTGCCATTCATTCGGGCTCCAACCGCCGCCAATCCACCACCACCGACCCCAACCGCCGTCACCCCGACCCTAACCGCCGTCATTTTCTTTTTTCCGACTCCGTAAGGCCCCACAGCCTTATCTCCGGCTCCAACCGCCGCCAATCTCTTTTCTCCGGCTTCGACCGAAGACTCTCCGATACAACTCCCTATCGGGCGACTTCGCGGCCTGAAACCCGACAATCTCTCCAGGATTTCGAATACCCGGGGCTCGAGCCCGTACATTTGGGCTCGGCACGACCCCGGTCGTCTAAGCGCTTTCTGCGTGAATCCCACGAGTCGGTCGTGGATAACCTTGATATTTTGGGCGATGCACTCCAGGAAGACCCGCAGAATTTCCGTGACCAGTTGGACGAGGTATTGGGCTTGTCGGCCAAGGGTCCCATCTGGATGGTGGATGAGACCGGCGCGGGCTCGCAACCGCACTCCAAAGACCACGTTGTGTCGCCCATTGAAGGCAGCTCCTCCAATGTGCAAGAAGGCGGTGAAGGGATCTTCCATTTCCAGGATGGCTCGTTCAACACGTCCAAAATACCCCGTAATTCCGAGTCCGTGGACCCGGATCTCACCTATAACATCCCCATGATCACGTTGAACAACCCGGACCTGCAGCTGCCGACCGGGGCGGAACTCTACGACTCCAACCTTGAGGCTGGTCTTTTTAGGCCGCCACTGGGCATGCATAAGGCGCTGGTTTCATCGCCTGCCAAGATCTTGGGACTCTTAACCAGGATTTCTGACCGTGTGGCTGGTTCCAGCAATCCTCCTGCGCCTGTGATCGATACTCACCCGGATTCGTTTACTGGATCTGGAATAGGGTCGGAATCTCAGACTGTCAAATCTGGTTCCGCCACTTCTTTGCATTCGGATTCCCATTTGGGCAATTCTTCCACGTCATTACCATCGTTGAGCCTGCAGATAAGCAGGGGCCCGGTTCGGAATTCCAGTTCCGACAGCATCAACTCGGTTCCCTTGGATGATCCCGAGGGGAGTCCATGCAAGTGTCTCAAATACGGCTATACGGGCTACACGGCCCATGTTTCGCCTAAGTTTGGGCCTTCCAAGACCAATTTAACCACAGTATCGTCCAAACCTGCATCGCACAGCAGTCCCAACTTAAGTGCATCCACAGCCATGGAAAATCTCACCGCCGAGTGCCATCACCCTCAGCTTTTCGGCAAGTCTTTGGGTATATTTTCCCCTGAGTCTCGTTTTAGACAATGGTGTCATCGCACAGCTCTGAACAGAAGCACCAATGCCATTGTTTTGATCATGATCTTGGCTCAAATGGCTGTGCTTGTGAGTAGACAATGGGGAGCTGGATCCATTCGGTTTGAAAACAAACCCAACTATGCAGACTGGACCTTATTGGGAATCAACATTTTCTATACGATCGAGATTTTCGTTAAGGTCGTGGCGTATGGGCTTTATAACGATACGGCATTGTTTGAGGCCATGGGAATGGAATATCCCACAAGCAGTTTATACTATGCATGGAGTTCTCTTTTTCAGAAGATCAAAACACTTTTCCAGAACTTCACCCCTACCAGAAAGAAGAAAGTACTCGCATCTCTGGACTCCAGGAACAATTCTCCTTCCCAACCGTTTTTGCTGAAGACTACAGACAGTCTTGAAACGGCAAAGAGTGATTTTTCAGATGAGCGTGGGCACCTCCGGTCTCGTCTGGGGTCTGCGAGCTCAATGTTGGAAATAAACCCTCGAAGGCGACTTTTTGAGCCCAATACGTTTATTAAAACGCATAAGTTGATCAAGACAGTGGAAGAAATGAACCTCAAGCGAGCTTTTCTCCGCAGCAGTTGGCAACGGCTCGATTTCGTCTCCGTGTTTTTTTTCTGGGTCTCTTTACTTTTCCATATCAGTCGTTGGGACTACGATAACCACATCATGTTGTTCCGGGCCTTGGGGTGTATTCGGATCTGGCGTCTTTTGAACTTGACCACCGGTACGAACATCATCTTGAGGGCGTGCCAATCGGCCATTCCACAGTTGATCGATGTGGGCATTTTCGTGATGTGTTTCTGGGTGATTTTCTCTATTATCGGTGTGCAGTCCTTCAAGTCGTCTCTTTCCAGACACTGCGTGTGGACCAACCCCAATGACCCCACCGAAACATACACCAATTCAAATCTGTTCTGTGGTGCATATCTCGGAACCGATGGACATCCCCATCCGTATTTGGACAGAGAGGGCCAACATACAGGCTACGTCAAAGGCCTTTGGTGTCCGGTGAACTCTGTGTGCCAAAGTGGAGACAATCCTTATGAAGGAACAGTGAATTTCGACAATATCCTACAGGCTATGCAAGCAGTGTTTGTGATGATTAGTGTCAACACTTTCTCGGACATCATGTATGATGTCATGGATACAGATAGTTTGGTGGCGGCTCTCTTCTTCATAGTGGGCATCTACGTACTCACTGTGTGGTTGATGAATATCTTCACGGCTATCATTGTTGCCTCGTTCAATTTCGTGCAGATGGAGGAACGGGAAGAACGCAAACGGAAGGCCGAGGCAATCCGCAACGATAATTCGTTCCTATCCCGGAAAGCCAAGCTCAAGTCGTGGTTTTTTAATGACGAAATACATGGCCAACGTATCCGCAAGTTGATTCAGCGAAAACCCTGGTTGCGGATGTACTACCGGTTCGAGTTTTTCTTCTTATTGGTGATCACATTATCGCTCATTACTCAGAGTTTCCGCAGCCACGAGATGACTGAGCGGAGGGCGATGCTTCTATACCGGATCGAGGCTCTTTTCACGTCGCTATTATTGTTTGAGATCATTTTAAGGTTTCTCCTTTACTTGCCGGATTGGAGGTCATTTTTCCTTAGCCACCGAAACGTGGTAGACTTGACTTTGGCCGTGATCACATCTGTGATCATCGTGGGTCCCGTAAAGGATAAAATGGGCCATGTTTACTACTGGATGAGTGTGTTCCAGTTAGCGCGGTTCTACCGGTTGGTTCTCTCGTTCCGGATTACCTCAGACCTCTGGATCAAGATCACCAAGAACTTCAAGGCCATCTACGACTTGACCTTGTTCTACTTTATTCTTCTTTTCCTTACGGGAATCCTTGCGTCTCGGTACTTCGAGGGCACCGTGCCCACGGAAGACGTGGACGAAGTACAGTTTGCCATGCACACATTACCTAATAGCGTAATGACGCTTTATGTGATTACATCCACAGAGAACTGGGCCGATATCATGTTTACACTCCAGAGCTATGCCAAGAGCGTGGCACAGCGGTCTTTTGGAGCCATTATTCTCATTATATGGTTCGTGGTCAGTAACCTGGTTATCATGAATATTTTTATTGCCGTCATTGCCAAGTCTTTGGAGGTATCTTTGGAGGGAAGACGGAAACATCAGTTGCGCCAGTTTATTGACGATATGACCAAACGGCTACTGATGGTGAAGGACCCTCCGGGATGGATGTTTCGGTTAAAAGCCAAATGGTTCAAGTCACGTGAGGAGAAGAACATCGAAAAGGCAGTCACCAACTTGCTTTTGAGTGGCAGTGCCGTCAATGATTTCTTAAATGGGGAGGAAGAGAAGGATGAGTTTGTGGAGGCATCTAGGCTGAATGATGCCGACGAGGCCCGCAAGCCATTCCCAGAACGATTAATTTCTCGGGTCAAAAAGTTTGCCATGCACTACTTCCGGAACCCTTTTTATGCCCGGCGTAAAATGAACACGGATGTGGGAAATTTTGACCCCTCCAGGTTTGCTACCCAGGTACTTGCAGAAAGACGCAGCTTGATCAAAAGCCAGGACGATTACTTAAAGGCCAACCCCAGCTTCAATACTGTGTTTTACATGTTGGAACCAGGCCACAAACTACGCCGGTTTTGCCAGAGAATTGTGCCCTCCAGTTATGGAGAAAGAATCGATGGTGTTGAGCCACACAAGACCATTGGCGATATATTCTCCATCGTAATGTTTGCATCTACCGTGGGCATTGTGATTGGCGCATGTTACCTTACTCCATTGTACAGGTTGGATGTGCAGAACAAACATGGCCGGTGGAACTGGCTGTTTTTTATCGATGTGTTGTTCATGGCCATCTTCACGTTGGAGATGGTCATAAAGGTCATTGCAGATGGACTTTTCTTTACGCCCAATGCGTATGCTAGACTGCCATGGAACTGGCTAGACTTTGGAGCCTTGAGTTCGCTTTGGATCGAGTTCGTGGCCTACCTTATCAACGATGGAGACCTTTCCCGGATTGTGCGAGGTTTGAAAGCATTGAGAGCTTTGAGGATCTTGACCATCAGTGAAACAGCCAAGAATAACTTCCACTATACGATGTTATCAGGGTTCGGCAAGATTCTCAGTGCGACGGTGATTTCGCTTACGTTGCTTTTCCCATTCTCGCTTTGGGCCTTGAACGTGTTCAATGGCCGCTTGGGCTACTGTCTCGACGGAGAATCGGATTACGCCTCTTGTCTTAACGAGTACCAGAACCTGCCCTATAACTGGAACGTGTTGAGTCCCAATGTGTACACCAACCCAATCTTGCACATGGACAATTTTGGATCGTCGTTCTCTACATTCTACCAGATCGTGTCGTTGGAGGGCTGGACAGATCTTCTCATCAATGTCATGCAGAGTACCGGAGTGGGCACCCCGCGCGAGATGTTCCTGTCTCCAATCAACGGTATATTTATTATCTTGTTCAACTTCGTCAGTACCGTTTTCATCTTGACATTATTTGTTTCGGTGATTATCAATAACTACGCCAAGGTCACAGGCCGGGCGTACTTGACGGATATCCAGATCCAGTGGTACCACGTTAAGAAGTTCTTACAGGAGGTGCGGCCTTCCAAGAGAAAGGATAAGCAGGACTTGACCCGATTGAAGCGTTTTTGCTATAATTTAACTGTGGAAAAGAATAAGATCTGGAACCTGATCTTGGGGCTCGTGCTCTTGCTCCATTTATGTGCGTTGGTGTTTGAGGCTTTCCCCTCGTGGATTCCTGGAGAAGTGCAATACGCTCTCTTCCTCATCTCCACCTTCTGCTTCCTCGCTCATTACGTCATGATGATCGTGGCTCAGGGTTATAAGGTGTTCGTCTCCAATAAGTGGAACGTGTTCTGCTTTGTGGTGACATTGGGGGCCTGGGTCACCACCTGCACGGCCAGTCAGCTTCAGTCAGGTAATGTGTTTGTGAATATCAATAAGATCTTCTTGGTGGCCTTGTTGATTTTCTTGTTCCCCCGGAGTGACCGCTTAAACCAGTTGTTGAAGTTTGCATCTGCCTCATTCCCATCGTTGTTCTCTTTGATGTTCACGTGGTTCATCATCTACATAGCCTATGCTATTGCCATGAACCAGGTGTTTGGACTCACTAAAATCGGGCCCAACACCAGTAACAACATCAACCTCCGTTCGGTGCCCAAGGCATTGATCTTGCTTTTCCGGTGCTCGTTTGGTGAGGGCTGGAACTATATTATGCTGGACTTTACATTGGAGGAGCCTTATTGCGTGGTGGATGAACCTAGTGGGGTGTCTGATTGCGGAAACAAGCAATATGCCTACTTCTTTTTTATGTCGTGGAACCTTATCTCCATGTACATCATGCTCAATCTTTTCGTGTCGCTTATCTTGGACAGTTTTAGTTACATTGCTGGCGGAACGAAGTACTCCCACTTGATTGCGCGGCCGGAGATCCGGAAGTTCAAACGGGTTTGGCAGAGGTACGATCCCAAGGGTACGGGTTTCATCGATGTGGAGCACTTGAGTCCTCTTTTGCACAATCTCCATGGGTCGCTCCGGTTCCAGTTCTACCAGGGCTCATTGAGTATCCCCAAGCTCACGGCCAAGTGGATTACCAGACGTAGCTCTGATCCGTACGATATTAGCGTGGATTGCAGAGCGATCAATGGGATCTTACTGGAGATGGACGTGGCCAAGGTGCAGGAGCGGAGGCATTTACTTGACCAGTTCATGGAAGAAGCCAAGGTGAACATGGAGCTCCATGAGGAGCCCGGGATTTCCTTTACGCGTCTCATAACCCAACTCCCCCTCTACACTTCATTCGACCCAGGCCAGTGTCTTGTGCTCATTGACTTTTTGGAGAACAGGCTTATGCACGGAAAGGTGGACCAGCGACTCAAGAAGATTCGGTGCACAGAGTTGATTCGGGGCTTTGCGTGTCGTTGGCGTTACAAGCAATGGAAGAGAGGAGAACTCACCACAGAGGAGTTTTTGGCAGAGGACACTACGCAGGACCATGCGGACGACTACCCAGACCATGACCACTACCACGATCACTACCACGATCATTACCAGGGCCCCTACCAGGACCACTACCCAGACTACCCAGACTACCCAGACACCCCATAGTGATAGACTGAAGTACTGATGGGTGCTGAGGTCACGAAAGTCCTGGTGTGGCTGCGAGTAGACAGTGTGTTATGCAATTTTGATCATCTGGACTCTAGGTACGCGGTTTTGATCATCTGGACTACAGAACTGGCTGAGTGCGTATGGAGATGACACCATAACCACCTTTCTGATATATTTCCAATGGATATACAAAACAGATGAGATGGTCGGGTGTTTGAAGAGTTGAAACCGGTGGACTACAATAGTCAGTACACTGGAGTACAAGACCAGAGCCAGTGATAAAGCTTGTGTGTGGGGTCTTTCGCCTCCACGGCTCTGGCTTTCTGGCCGGACTTCCAATACTAAATCCTCTAGTTCACGGCATATATATACAGAAGCATCTCCAGTTAGTTCATTGGGTTCGGTTGGCTCAAGTCCCTTAACCAGGGTATGTGTGTCCAACCCATGGACTCAGATTAGCAGAAGATGCTTTTTATCAATGAAGGTGATTGAATATTAGACCTTGGCTCTTGAGGCACAACTCTTTCCGTTGCCATAATGAGAAAAAAGAAAAGACGAGATAGACACCAAAACGAAGATTGGCAAAACAGTTGGTACGAAATGGAAGTATCGATTTTGGCAGAAAAAAGCGGTTTCCGAGTCTAGGCGGTGACTGGGGGGCTACTAACCATGTGGAGTGTAATCGAGGAAATGCTCAATTCCACGCGGGTCAATGTGACTCTGGTTGGCTGTCAAGCTTCCATAGAGATGTCATCCTACTGGCAGGGTTTAATGTTCATAAGGGACACGTGAATGTTTATGGTCTTGTTTCACTAACATAGTAGGTCCCAGAGTATGAAGTATAGAGGTCTAGGATTATAGAAGTATGAAGTATGAAGTATGAAGTATGAAGTATAGAACTATAGAACTATAGAACTATAGAACTATAGAAGTATGAAGTATAGAACTATGAACTATAGAACTATAGAACTATAGAAGTATGAAGTATGAAGTATAGATAGTAACGTTTCAAAGTGTTGAGCTTAGGTATCAATCCAGAGTGCACTGCATGATCAAGTCATTGTTTCCAGAAGAAACCAAGGCAAAGCCTCAGGTTTCGTCTAGTCTCGTTTAGTTTTTGGCCATTGACTTGCAGAGACCATGGGAGTAGTGAACGGAGAATTGGGCAGAGGGAGTCTATAATGGATGAGGATCCTCATGGTAGGAGGACAGAAGTCGAGACAAGGATCTCGGCGTACTTTTAGATACACATCAGAATGACACGATTAAGATGGTCAATATACACGATTAAGATGATCAATATACACTGCTAAAATGATCTACAGTGTTTTTGATAACTATTCAAACCAACACAGCAAAATGTTTCGTACTCCTTCGAACAGTCTTTCAAACCAACTTTCATTAGAATTCACTATTTGAAATGTTAAATCTGGAGGATTCCTTATATGTAGTACATTTGGGGTCATTTAGGAGTCTTTCAATATCAGTCAAAGTTCAAAACAGATGGAACTGGAGTGAAAGGGTACAAAACTCCTTTAGTTATTGGTTTGTATAATTTGGTAGTGTGGTTTGAATCGTTTTATCACGCTGGTTTGAATAGTTTCGAAAAACACTGTATCTACTACATTTGGGGTCTTGCCGTACCAGTCAAGGGCCAGAACGGAGGAAACTGGAGTGGCATGGGTACGAGCCTCTTTTAATTATTGGTTTGTTTAATTTGCTAGTGTCGTTGAATCGTTTTGTCACGGTAGTTTGAACAGTTTTGGAAAACACAGTACACTGCTAAGATGATCTATACAGTTTTTCATAACTATTCAAACCAGCACACAAACTGTTTGGCAATCTTTTACACAGTCTTTCAAACCAAATGGTAATGCTTCACACCATTTTTTTTAAAATTCAATGTGATGAAATGTTAAATCTGGATGATTGCTTTATACATAGTACATTTGGGAAAGTTTGGGAGTCTTCCAATGATCAAGATTAAGACGAAAGGAACTGAAATGTGACGGGTACGAAACGTTTTGAATTGTTGGTTTCTTTAATTTGCTAGTGTGGTTTGAATCGTTTTATTGTGCGGGTTAAATCGTTTTGAAAACACTGTACACTGCTAAGATTATCTATACACTGCTAAGATTATTTATACACTGCTAAGATTATTTATACACTGCTAAGATGATCACCAAGTCCACACGAAAGGAATAGTTGGAACTTAACTTGATAACTGTTCCAGATACGGGAGTGTATATCACAACTTTCAACACTACAATTTAAACAAACCAACAGGCTAAGAATTTCACACCCCTCCACTTCACTTGCGTCCACTTGTACCCTTGCTTGGCACTGCAAGACTTTCAAAAGTAGTAAATATGATTCAGTATTCACCTTTCAGATATTGAGTTCTAAAGAAGGTTGGGGTGAAATAGACTGCGAAGGGACAATTTTGTCTTCTTGGTTGGAATCCTTTTGCCTACTACACTACACTACTATACTACACTACTACACTACTACACTACACTACTACACTACTATACTACACTACTATACAGTGTTTTTCGAAACTATTCAAACCCGCACGATAAAAAGATTCAAACCACACTAGCGAAATGTTTCAAACCAATAATTTATAGAGTTTCGTACCCCTTCCAGTTCAAATCCGTCCGTTTTAGCCTTGATGAATATTGGAAGACTCCCAAATGACCCCAAATGTACTACATATAAGACAATCCTCCAGATTCAACATTTCAGTATAGTGAATTCCAATGAAAGTTGGTGTGAACATTTGACAGGCTGTGCGAAGAAGTACGAAACATTCTACTTCTCTGGTTTGAATAGTTTTTAAAAACACTGTATCCGTTGCGTACTCACGTGCACGATTCACAGTAGCAAAATTGTGTAAACGAGCGTGAATCATACATTTACGTTGGCTCAGTGGACTGTGAATTGTTAAAGTTTTCGCAAGGCTTTGTGGCTGCTAGAAAGGTTTATACGAGCTCAATCCAAAGAAGGAAAAGTGTTTTCGACCATCTAAAAAAACTAAAGCTACTTTTATGAACGATTGTGATGCAGAAAGTCAATCCCAAGGCCCTAATCTATATCTTAGTGACGTAGAAAGATCATGTTGTATACTATGACGGTTTTATTTATAAAGCATTTTAAGAGTGCCACTTAGTTCCATCCGTTTTGACCTTTGATTGATTTTTGACTCGCAAAAGAGTCACAAAAGAGTCACAAAAGAGTCACAAAAGAGTCACAAAAGAGTCACAAAAGAGTCACAAAGAGTCACAAAAGACTCCAAAAGAGTCACAAAAGAGTCACAAAAGACTCCTAAAAGTGTCCCAAAAGACTCCAAAAGACTCCTAAAAGTGACCCAAAAGACTCCCAAATGTTTACACATCAGGCAATCCTCCAGATTCAACATTCATCACATTGAATTTTGATTAAAGTTGGTGTGAAACATTACCATTTGGTTTGAAAGACTTTACGAAGATTGCACATATTGCCACACTGCTTGAATATTTTAAAAATACCGTACTTTATTTTACTAGTGTGGTGAATATTTTAAAAATACCGTACTTTATCTTACTAGGGTAGTTGAATATTTTAAAAATACCGTACTTCAATTTACTAGTGTGGTGAATATTTTAAAAATACCGTACTTCATTTTACTAGTGTGATGAATAGTTTTAAAAATACCATAGTGGATCCAGTAAATTGTTGAATGTTTTCCAAATAATTCAAAGTGCGACACACCGTTTCGTACTCGTTTGCAGTCCTTCAAAGCAAAAGACAAAATATATTATTCTATATTGGTAATAAATAGTTATTATAACTCCTTTTATAATGGTCCACATTTTAGTAGAGCCAATATTTTGAAATGTTGTAATTGGGGATTGGGTCATGTCGTTTGGGTCGTTTGTGCGTTGTATCCCACGGGTTTGATGGAAAACACTATATTGGAGGACCTAGCATGCTGCTGTCTTTATTTTTTGGATCCATTAAACTGGTGACTAACCCTTTTGCTTTTTGATCACATTATACCCTTTTGCTTTTTGATCACATTATACCCTTTTGCTGTTTGATATACCCTTTTGCTGTTTGTTATACCCTTTTACTTTTTGATATACCCTTTTGCTGTTTGTTATACCCTTTTACTTTTTGATATACCCTTTTGCTTTTTGATCACATTTGCTGTTATGGATGGATCTCGCTTCTGGCCCCGATCACCTGTCTCAGCTGCAGGACCTAGTCATACCATACCTCTATATCTAAATATATCTAAGACTATGTACCAATATCGAAGACCGTCTATAATCTAGGTCTGCATGTCGTTCAATCCCAAGTCCTCGTTCTGCTCGTGCGTGCGCTCAAACTCCTGAATCTCCATGTTGGGGTCGTTGTCTGGGGCATAGACGTTTTGGATGTACGAAGCGGCCAAAGGATCTTCCATCACCACCGTGAACCCAATGCGGCCCTCGCTGGCGTCCTGCAACTTGGCGAAAAACGTCGTCCATCTCTGCTTGGTCTCGGCCTCCATGGAGTCCGACGTTTCACTGAACACACGCGAGTGCAACTCCTCGTACACCTGCGCCAATAAACCCTCGATGGTGGTGAACCGCCCGCCAAGCGTTCCGGGCGTCAAGTCCAAGTTCAACTCGGGGATCTTCAACCCACACGTCTCGGACTTGAGGATGTCACGTGCCAAGTCCTCCGGGTCCGTCACCTTCAACGTGATGGAGTTACCCTTTTCGGGGATTTCTCCTCCGGTCTTGACCTCGTTGGACCGGTACCCACAGTGGTCGCACACCGTGGACATGATGATCACGTCTTTGAAGTGGGGGATGTTGACGGTCTTCATGTTGGTCTGGCAGGGCTCAAAACAGCTGGAGCACGTGGCATGGAACACCTGCACTTCGCCCGATAAGTTCTCGATATCGTCATTATCATTGGCCTCCTTTTGGTCGTTTTCCGAACCTTCTGCCGCACCTGCTTCATTTGCTGCCTTTCCCTTTCCTGCTTCGGTCTTCAATGTACTGCTCACGTTACCTGCAGTCGCAGCCCTCTTGGTCTCTGCCTCGAGCTGTTTCTGCTGCGCCACGTCATCCGCAGAAATCAACCCTAAGAACACATTCTGCTCCGCCGTCCGCTTGTACTCGTACATGGACCACTTGTGGGCTGGCTGGTCTGGCACATACTCCACCCACGAGTTTCCTGCAGGATCGTCCACATAGAAAGTGAGCGGCAAGTGCTGGCCCTCAAGACACTGCTGCACCTTGCCAATGAAGGCCTCCAACTTCTCATACGTTTCAGGTTGCGCCTCCTTCCGGGCCGGTTGGTCTGCACTCAAGTTCGCCACCATTTCCGTGAGCAACCCTTCGATATTGGACAACTGGCCTCTTTCAGGGGGAATCTCCAAATCAATCTCCACAAACTTGCATGTTGCCGTTTCGGATTTCACGATCTGGCGGCTAAAATCCGCCTGAGTCTCGATCTTAAACACATACCGCAGGCCTTTCTCAGCGATCTGCGCAGCAGGCTGGATCTCCGAGTTCTTGAACCCACAGTGGGGGCACTCGAACGACATGATAATGATTTCCCGGAAAAACGGGATTTGTGTAAGAAGCATCCGTGTGGTTCCGTTCTTATGGCAGTTCATACAGAGCGACTCCACCTCCTGCACAGGGTGGCCCTGGGCATCTGCACTGCCGTCCTGGGTGTTCTGCACCTGATCTCCCACACTGGGGAAGTTGTTATTGGGAGTCCCTGTCATTTCAATACGGGGTTTTTTATCTTGGGGTTCGGATTGATGGCTTCTCTTCATTGGCTTTTCATGAGAGATGGATGCGCGCGATGTCAGATGTGCCTGTGTGCAGGATCGAAGGTTCCAGACGGTGGCCCACTTTGAAGTGCCGAAAGTGGAACCAAGATTTTTGTTTTTTCTGTGCACTGGTCATTTGCGAGTTATGTGCAGTAGGCTCCTGTACAAAACCGTCATATACAGGATTGGCCTGTACATTTCCCCCCGTTTAGACCCGTGCACCTCGTGCGGCTGACGCCACGTCTGCGCACCGGTACACCTCGCTTCTGTCGCGAGCCACACTCTCCATAGCCACTCGTACCTACATAGATACACCTATAGACATTCCATACCACCACCGTTACAGGCCAAACCACCTGCAACACACCTGAAACACACCTAAAACAAACCTGAAACACACCTGAAACACACCTGAAACAAACCTGAAACAAACCTGAAACACTCCCCACTCCCCTACCTCCATACTATCCCCCATGGATCTGCCCATGGATTTACGTGACCCCTGTGGGCTGCCAGAAACAGGAAAAGCCACCACAAAAAGCCTTCTGACCATTCTAGACCGAGGCATTTCATCGCTGGCCACCCCCAAGTTCCAGGCCCCGCCGGAACCGCAAGTTTGGGCGGAAAACGAGTCCAAAGACGTGAATCTCGTGACCAAATCGGCCCCTGACTCGCCCGTGGCCCAGAAAAACATTGAAATCATACCCGATCTGGGCCCGGACGTTTCCGTGGTCACCCCTTTTCTCATGAAACACATAAACGACCAATCAAATATCCCCAAGGATAATATCCATAAGTTCTGCTACAGACACAACCCAGACATCATCTGCAACAAGCAAGCGGACGCCACCAAGATGATCAAGATCCAGCGGGAACTCGAACATCTTCCTTCCCGGGACAGGGAGGCCATTTCCCACGTGTGGTCGATTTTTCTGGCTGCTCCGCACCTGCATAGAGCACTCATTCTTAAGGGTCTTTTATCTCAGTGTTGTTTCCCCCAGCTCCTGACAATATCGCAGGAAATCTCCCAGTTGGTGCGTATCGACTTCATTGCGACACTCCCGGTGGAAATCGCCCTTAAGATCTTGTGTTACCTTGACTGCAAGTCTCTATGTAATGCGGCCCAGGTGTCCCGTAAATGGAAGCAGTTGGCCGACGACGACAGGGTTTGGCATCATATGTGTGAACAACACATCGATCGTAAATGTGCCAACTGTGGCTGGGGGCTTCCGCTCATGCACATGAAAAGGGCCCGTTTTGAAGATGCCAAAAACGACCAGAATGCCAAGAAACGGAAGTTGGCCGATGGTGCTGACGAAAGCGTCGAATCCATGCCTAAGAAAAGACCCTGGAAAAGCGTCTACTCCGAGCGGTACCAGCTCGAGAAGAACTGGCGTAATGGCCTGCATTCTCTCATGGAGTTTGTGGGTCATACAGATGGCGTGGCGTGTCTCCAGTTCAACCGCAAATACTTGATTTCGGGCCTGTACGACTCCACGATCAAGATCTGGAACGTCAACACGGGAGAGTGCATACGGACCCTAGCAGGTCATCTGAAAGGGGTACGAGCCTTGGCTTTCGATTCACAGAAATTGATCACCGGAGGTTTGGACTCTACCATCAAAGTCTGGAACTACCACACAGGCCAGTGCATCTCCACTTACCGAGGCCACGATGATGCAGTGTCCAGCATAGACTTCTGCAACAAAACAATCGTTTCAGGGCTGACGGACTGCACGATTAAAGTATGGCACGTGGACCTGCGCACGTGTTACACCCTCCGGGGCCATACGGATTGCATTAACTGTGTGAAGATCCACGAACCGTCCAATACGGTGTTCAGTGCTTCTGATGATACTACAGTGAAGATGTGGGACATGACTACGAACCAGTGCCTCCGAGTGTTTGGCGGTATGGGCAGTAATGGGCACGTGGGCCAGATCGAAACGGTGATTCCATTTGTTTACAAGGGAGACGATTTGGTAGTGGATTCGTTGGATGATGCCACCCCGTCTATGCAGCATCACCAATATGAGCAGCGACGCCAAGAAAGTCAGGGACAAAATGGACAAAATGGACAGAATGTACAGAATGCACAGAATGCACAGAATGGAATTGGACAGAATTTGGATGGGGCTCCGGAATGGACAGAAAACCCAAAGTACCCTTCTCATCTCCTCACCTCGTCTTTGGACAACACCATCAAATTGTGGGATGTCAAAACAGGCAAGTGTATCCGGACACAGTTCGGGCATATTGAGGGCATTTGGTCCATCAGTGCAGACAATTTCCGGGTGGTGAGTGGATCCCACGATAAACTCATCAAGGTGTGGGATCTTCAAAACGGAAAGTGTTTGCATACTTTTGGCAACCAGGCCAGTGTCAGTTGTGTGGCGTTGTCGAGTCATTTGGTGGCTGCAGGTCTAGAAACGGGCAAAATCAAAATGTTGAATTTCAATTAGTCATGAGCCGGGTGAACAGGAATAAGGTTTTGGAGATCTGAAGATCCTACGGTGCCGGAAGAAGTGAATAAAAATTACTTGAAGAAGGCAGAAGAAGAAGTTACTGGACATTAGAAGACTTGAAAAATTCAAGAGTTTCACGGGATTCAGAAGGTTCCAAGAAGATCAGAGGAAGAAATTCATAGAAGGAAATGGAAGGATTTAGTGATATGAATTGACAAGAAGGAGATTCAGAGGAGGTCAGAACAGATTGAAGGATATGAAGAAAAACAGTCAAATAATGTGGAGAAGAACAGAGTCAGAAGAAGTGGAGAAGAAGTGGTGTTTTAAACTTACAAGGACTGACGCAGAATTCCCTAGTTAGTTGTTCATTGAAGTCAGATCTACCGAAGTCAACTTGAAGTCTTATTCACATGAAGAGTCTTATTCCAATGAACAGTCTTTTTCAGATGGAGAGTCTTATTCCAATGAACAGTCTTTTTCAGATGGAGAGTCTTATTGTGATGAACAGCCTTTTTCAGGTGGAGAGTCTTATTCTGTTGAACAGTCTTTTTCAGATTGAGAGTCTTACTTTGATGAACTGTCATACGCAGGTGAACAGCCACATTCCATTGTATGGTGAGAGCCTCAGATGAAGACTTTATGTCGAGCGGAAGGTTTGTCACATGAGCAAAACAGTCTTAGATGGCAGAGTCACCATTAAGACCAGATGATCTGTCATAATGCTTCCTGTCATTTCCTTATTTCTCTTTGCTTATGAGTCATAATATGACCCCATGTTGCGTATGAGTTTATCTCTTGACTCATGGTGTTACACGATCAAGAATGCTGAGGATCATATAAAACAGAGCACCAGATCAGACCACCGGAATTCTTTTGTTGGATATTTTCGATGATGAATGACCTATCTCCATGAAACTTTGGTTTCTGTTATCTTTCGATGATTCGGTGAGTTCATGGTGACTTGAAATGACTATTTAAAGGAATCCCTTATGACTCATGACATGATATCTGGGACTCCAGATACACTCCATCAAGGTCTTTATGACGACTTCTATTAGGAGTCCACGATAAGAGGCAGCGAATTCATGATAAGAATCCACTAAGTCTATGAAGACTCAAGGTCATCGAAATAATACTCAGAAGATAAATCTGATGTATCAATTGGTCTGCTGAGATGACTCCACCAAGGTCTATGAATAGGATCTCAATGCCTAGGACTTCATGATATGAGTCTATGATAAGAATCCATCACTTCGTGGTTCCATGACTACTATGCCCCCCATGAATTCTATGACTTCATCACTATTACCTTCATGATATGAGTTCACCAGATGACTTCATGATATGAGTTCACCAGATGACTTCATGATCTGACTTCTTGATCTGACTTCATGATCTGACTTCATGATCTGAATTCATGATCAAAGGAATCGATGGACGCCTTCCACTCTTGTCGTCTTAAGTCATTCTTATGCAGTGCCACTTGTGATTTCATGCTTCTCATCCAATGCTTCCTATCCAATGCTTATCACTGCTGATAGTCACCTCTTGGCCTCTGCTGACTTGTGATGACCAGTGCTAATGCTGAGGGTCATTTCTGAAGCTCAACTGTGAATGACACTAATGGTCATTGATTTTCTATTGTCATTGACCATATTATCTGATGACTGTGAACTTGTCTGTCTAATGGTTCACAGTCTTTAACATGGTTATGTTCATGCATTCACTACAATCATCTACTATGACTTTATATTGATGATGGTCTTATGGTTCTTATGACTCTATCCAAGACTCTACCCATGGATCTACCCATGGATCTACCCATGGATCTACCCATGGATCTACCCATGGTGTCTACTTTGTCTACTTCTGGTGCCAAAAACTTATAGGATCCATTTAAGATTTCTTATGGTCCTAACCAAGGTGTCATTCGCTTATGGTTCTTCTCATGGACTCTCATGGAGTCTTATGGAGTCTTGTGGTGTCTACTCATAGTGTGATTACTCTATGGTCTCGACTGGTGAGTATCTCTTCTCCTTCTACCCCATGTCTAATACAATTGGACTCTGGTTGGACTCTGGTTGGACTCTGGTTGGACTCTTTGATTGGTTATGCTTTCACATGGACTATCATGGACCATCACGTGATGATTCAGTTCATGAACTTGAGGATCTACAAATGCCACACCCGTTTAAATAATGGACAATTTGGCAATTATGGTCAAACAGAGTGTTTGACTCAATTCTAATCACTCTTATTTGCTGGATTTGGTTTCAGTTTTTGAATATAAAGAGTGCTAGAATCGTGGTGTACGGGTCTCAGCGGATGTACGGGTTTAATTTATATTCACCCGTTTTCTATAGCCGGCTTGACCCGGACAACTCGGTGACCTATTGTCGGCTGAGTGCTGCTTGCATGGAGTTTAAGTTTTATGTAAGTTGGAAGATGATGTAATATACAGGAACGGCGTTATATGCTCGCTGCTACAATTGAGTGGCTTTTGTGGGGAGTAGAAGTAGACTTTAAATCTTTTATTCGTATGTAGCCAGCGTTAGCAGACTGGTTCAACCAGGGTGGCAACGTAAACATTCCAGGTTGGCCATATAAAGTCGCCAAATATAAAGGCTGATTCTGGAAGGTTCCAGCGATCGGGAAGTTTCCGGTAGATCTAGAAGTTTGCGGTAGATCTAGAAGTTTCCAGCAGATCTGGGGGTGACAGACCTCAACCGATTTTGGGGATTTTTGGAGATTGTCAGATTGTAACAGATTGTAATAGCTTGGCTTTGGATAGCACTTCCGCGGAGTCTAGAAGTAACGCAGGGGCAGAAGTTTGCCTATCCTCGCCAATCATCTCGATATCATCAAGCACTGATCACCGAACACTGATCACCGACCACACTTTTGACCGACGAGCAATCACAGATCATCTGTACAGTCATGAGCAACGACGACCAATAGAACATCTTAATACAGTCATGGCGATCATTGATTATGTCAGTGATGGTCATCACCGTCATGGGCACCGATCCTTCTGTGATTCTGTCATTCTCCTATCACAGCTTGTTTGTCGTGTTTCTCTATTATTTCAAAAACGAAGACACTGTAAAGACGGGGTCCAGATTATCTGCGTCGTTATTGCCGACTTTGGATGGGTCCAAATGTGTGCCTGGTTCTTCACTCAAAACAAGCGTAGTTTTGGACCCGCCATCGTTGGTGCGAGAATTAAAAAAACAATACGAGTCCAAAAGCTCTTTGTAGGTCATGGACTCGTGGGGCTTGCGTCTGCTGGAGGCGTCAAGTGTGGTTACGGAATCCAGGCTTTGCTGTGGAGAAGGCGAGCTTTCGTCCGAAGGGGAGTCGCTGATCCGTAAGTGGTCCGAGAAATCCGTGGAAAATGTACGCCCGTCAGCGTGGGTATCGGGGTCCTTGTTCAATTGGTCGTCAATGAGAAGATCCTTGAAATTATTCTTGGCAGTGTAGTTGAGCAAGGGTGACGAAAGATAGTAGCTGTTGGTTTGAAAATCGTCATAGTCGGGCGACGCCCACGGGTGCCGGTCAAAGGGCTGAGGCGAATCGGAGCTTTTCTCGTCGTCAGTAGAAGAGGCCGCCTGCGGCGCAGAATGCCTCTTTTTGAGGTATGATGACGAATACTTGGGCTTCTTGGAGTGTGTGTCTTGTTTTGTTTTGGCACCTCGGGGCAAATGTTTGCTAAGACTGGCCTTTGAGGGCCCGTCACGCTTCAAAACAAAGCGGTAGTTTTGATGGTCATTATTGTCCCACAATTCGTGGCCGGGAGTGGCAAAACGTATGCACATTTCGGTGGTGATGACTTGGGCGCTGGGCAGCTTAAATTGGTGAGGGAAACAGTTGACAAACAGATCCAAGGGGATTTTAAACATGAACCGATCATAGTTATGACTTTTGAGTACCGAAGGCGAGTCCGGGATGTAAAATGCATGAATCTCCACTATGGTCGACCAGTTGTCAAGAGAGTATCGGATGGTCACGGACTTTTCGTATGCCAAGTTGAGCACCGCAACCTGCCCCAATAAATACTTTCCATCTATCGAGACAAACATGTTCTCCAAGAACAACGGCCGGTGTTCCATCGTAATGCGTTCATGGTACGACCTGAAGGAAAAGTTTGTGAATTCAAGATTCCAGTCCGAATGGGATGCGGGCGCCTGCAGCATGGACGAGACCTTAGGTTTTTGGTCCACATGCGAATTGAGCTCATCGTCATAATAATCAAAGTAGCTTCGGGGTGTGGCGCTGGCCAACGAAGCAACGAAGTTGGAGTCGTATTGATTGTTTATGGAAAAATGAGGAATGTTAGTGGAGTCATCGTCATCATCATCATCGTAGAACTGCGTGGGTGAGTTCAGCGCCAGGATCGCAGCCGGGCGATCCTTGGACTTGAAGTACTTGACATCATTGTCACCGCCAAAATGAACCTGCTTGTATGTTGGCGTGGAGGGTAGAGACCGAGATCTGTACTTGATGGATGAACTCGACTCTTTGAGGAGCGATTTGACCACTTCGCCCGATTTCTTGCGAACCAATGAGTGGCCCGAGTTCGGGGTTGCCGGGATCTCAACTGCAGATACCGGACTCTCGGAGCCGATTCTGGAATTATTGGTCAAGGCCATGGAGCTTTGCGGCATGACGCGCGGGGTAGGACTGTTGGAGCAGTCATCGGAAGACACCTCCACGGATGAAAGCGGATCATGCGGATGCAATTGAGAGTTTACCAAGGAGTTCCGTCTAGTTGGATCCGAGGCCTTTTCCAACTCAGCCTTCGACCGGGACGGTTTGTGCATGAATCTCATTGAGAGGGGAGTTTCCCCAGGGGATGCTAGCAGAGCCTGGGTGTAGGAGAATGCAAGGGGCAGATGTGAAGCCGGGGAATCTCGGGAATGGGGGTGTTCGGGCCCTCCAAGTGGAGGGGTCCGTATTTGATTAGTAGCTTGCATGGGAGGAGGAGGGGGAAGGGCCGACAGAGGGCTATACAATGAAACCTTGGTCGCGGACTTGTAGAGCAACTCCGAGCAAGCTAATCCGATAAGCAAGAGGCACTGGTGCGTGGACCTGACACGAAAATGCAGAAAAGTTCCCAGACGAAAAACCGAAAAAAAGGCCAGCAGGGTCTTGATAAGGAGGAACAAGCGTAGTTTAAGAAGGAGGCTCTACCGGCCAACAGTGGATCCTTGAGGCAATTAGAGGTTGTGCTTAATGCGTCTAGGAAGCCCCCGCGCGCATGATGCGATACTCTAGCAAAACATGGGCAATGCGACACAACGAGGTACGAGATTCTTGCAACGACAACAGGGGGGACCATGTCCGAGGTTTATATAATAGAACTCGGCCTAGCATTTTTAACCGCGTTTGCCGGGAACCCATGCTTTTGTGCCCTTATCGCTTGATGCCTAGGTTTGTGCATGAAGCACTATTGTTTGTTGGAAAGGGTTATCGTATTATCTGTAGGAAGATTGCGCCAGATGTTAATTTTTTTTTTTTTCTCGTGCATGGTTTCCCCTTCTGCCGCACTGCTGTTGAGCATATAGCGCGGGTTCTGCGACGCCTGTAATTGCAGCACCCGATGAAGAAACAAGGGAGACGACTCCTTAATAATGCTTGGCCCGATATGAAACTATAAATCAAGCATTCTTTCCAGTGTGGGTTTGGGGGGTAATTTTTCACCCCCAGATCTCGGAAGTTCTTTGGCCGAACGCCACCCCCTTCTTTATTCACAATGGGAAGAAGAAACGACCGCCGAAACCCGCGGCAATCAATTACATTTAAATATGAATGACCGTTCAATTTTGGGGTGGGTACAAAAAGACAAGAAAATATGGCAAGGAGGGCCGAGACTAGGGGATGAAACGTTTCTTGGTTGCGGTGTTTCAGGTTGAGTTTTGGTGAAGAAATGCATGGTTAAGTTCCGGTTAAGGGGTGCGGGAACTAGTTCCGGCCAAGGGCAGATTGAGTTCCGGCCAAGGGCAGATTGAGTTCCGGTCAAGTGGTGCGGCATGGAGGCCGGGTGGGGCCGGTAAGAGTGTTCCGTACATATTGGTCCTGAATTCCGGCTAATATGGATCTGCATGGCAGGCTGTGCAGGAGGGTTTGCGCTTTCCTCGCGCGCTGCTGACAACAGCTGCTGGAGTCAACGCAAACCCTGAGCTCGCTGCATAGATCACCTGCTTCTACGACCGGATGTATGCAGGCCCACCCGGTCCGAGCCGCCCCACCATTATAGTCACGCACGTGACTCCTTCACTTGCAGCCGCCCCTCTCCCTTCATGCCGGAATCTTATCCTACGAATATAGGGATGAAAATGGAAGTATACGGAACAGGAATCATTTATTGAAAGCGGACGGAGTATCCTGCATTATAGCTGCTTCCAAAGGAGTAGCATACTGCACCTCCACCCACTACAGCATCGCCCGCCAAGGAACTCCCTATAAAGACCGGCCCAGATTCCCAAATGTTGTCCGGCATATGCATCCCCAAAATCTCCTGTTTTGATTCGTCGAATTTGATGATGGTTGTGCATTGGTTTTGAAGGGATTGACCGGCGCCGCCAAGAATGTACAAACCTGTACCTCCGATTTTCGCCAAGCACCCGATACGGGCAAAATGGTTCGATTCTGCCACAGCCGAGACTTCCACCTTTTCGCCTGTCACACTGAATTTATAGAGGGTTTTGTTGATTTCAGGAACAGTATCATTGATCATTCCCCCAACGATATAACCGACGTTTTGGACAGGACAATATGCCATTCCGGCACTTATAAGATTTGGCATTGGATGCAGGTGCAGGAGCTGTATATGCAGGAGATCAGAGTCTAACATAAACTTGGAGAAAACTCCTTCATAGAAAATGAGCACCGACTTGGAGTTTAAAGGTACGGCTGAGTGTCTCGAAAGACCTGAATCCAAGTCAGCCTTTTGGGTCCAAAGTTTGGTGGTTTCGTCATATATCCATACGTCTTGCATGTGCACCCCCGGGCGTGCACGACCACCTACCAAAAGAAGCAGGTTGCTTCCGATTCGGGTCAAGGTGTGGCCCATACGGGCGAGAGGTGCATCTAGAGAAGGCAATTCTTCATTTGGGAGCCGCACCATACGGTTGGTTCTTGTTTGGAGCATTCCACCGAAGAAATAGACTCCGTTCTGGCCGTCACATGCTGCAGAGAATTTGGCCTGTGGTGCAGGTAAAGAAGAAACGTCTATATCCTGCATGCCGGAAACATCCAAAGCAGATTCTTCTGTATCCGGTTCAAAAAGACAGAATTGGGAATTGGTACCGTGTATCACCACATAATGCTGGCAAAAAATGATGAACTCCTCCCATTCATCGAAATCCTCAACGGCCTGCACACGGGCCTTGTCTTGGGCCGAAACCAATTGAAGCCAACTTTGAAATAAGTCCACCACTTCAACATTAGGAAAGAACTGTTTGAAACGCCCATGTTGCTTCTCCTTTGTGTGGTATTGCTGGACACACTGCAACGGCGACGTCAAGTGGTCGAAATGGTAAAGCATTTTCTGGGCAAAAAAATGGCTCTTACCTGCAGGCATGATCTGTTCAAGCACCAAAACATGGGAGTTTTCTAGTTGCGCCAGAATCTCAATCACGGGGTTGGCGTGTTCAGGTTTCATATACGCAAGCGAAACTTCTGCTATGAATATAGACGGTTTGTCGTTCTTCATGAGAGAATTCACTTGTCTTCCATATAAGCCGACATTCTTCAAGTCACAGCCCACTAATTTATAATTCGCAGTCGAAAGAACCACTCCCAAGGCTTTTTCTTCTTCGGATATCGGCTGTATATCTCCAATGACATCCAAAATCTCGGGTGAAGCCTGGATCATCCCAAGTTTCCTGGCCACAAGCTCCGGGTAATCCAAATCAAAGAAAACATACTTTTCAGCAGATTCAGCTAGCATCCTAAAAGCAAAGGGATCAAAACCACACCCCAAGTTGACCACCTGCACACTACAGTCATGGAACGCTTGGATGCGAAGAACACTCTGTCGAATACTCTCCATACGAACCCAATACCCTCGGTTAATAGCTGGAGACCGACGTTTCCCTTTGGCCACGAAGTGGCGGAACCAGTCATGGGTTTCCGGAGCCAAAATCGGGTTATAGAGCATTTCCACCGACCGTTTCGACACGATGGATGAGTTATTGGTGCCCTGCACCTGGAAATCATGATACGACTTTTTGCGCCGGTCTTTCTCCACCTTTCGGCGGTTGTTATCAGGCTTCATGCCATTTCCACCCGTGATTTTAGGGTCCTTGGGGCGTTTGGCGTTTTCACGGGTTCCGGAGTTCATGGTGATAGACATGGCGATGCGTTCTGCTTCGCGTCCGAGTGTATGCAGGTGTGGAGTGGGAATGGAGGAAGGGATCAAAAATAGAGACGGATTAATTGACAGCAGATGATGATTGCAGTTGGTATTGGGAAGAAGGGATGCTTCTTTTGATGTTGGCAATTCGGGCAGAATGAATTCATAATGAGTGCAGTTCCAATGAGTGCAGTTCCAATGAGTGCAGTTCCAATGAGTGCAGTTCCAATGAGTGCATTTTCGATGGAATGAAGCAATGGGAGGAAAAAAAGGGAAATTTTTGTGCATCCAGAGAGACCATTGAAATATTGAAGTGGTTCAAATCTGAATCGTGGATCCAGTGAAGCCAGGGGACTGTTGATCATTTTTGCATGCAGGATGCTAGATTGAAAAGATCCAACGAAAATCAAAATCATCTAATTTCTTGAGTGATCCAAATTAGGATATGAATGAATTTGGATGTGAATTTCCTCTCAGATGTCAGGAAGTAATGTGGAGAATTCAAGAACAGGGCTCAATACCAAAATATTTTAGCAAGGTATAACTTCAGCAGCTCTCTCAAAAACCAGACCTTCATAACCTCCAATTCCACCAGATTGCCAAGTTTAAAGTTCGTTCCAGATCATTTTCACCAACTAAGCTGTGTGCATAGCTCTCTTCATTTGCCGTGATTCTAAGTCACATTGAAAGATGAGCCAGACCGAGTCCATTCATACGCGCAAGAACAGGTAACCAAAAGAAAAACCACATTCTTACACGGTGAATCGAGGATCTTCATAGCATTTTGTGACAAATTGAGAAGAAAAGTTTCAAGGAAATTTCGAAGAAAGTTCAAAGCAAAAGTGCTGACCAAGAGAATCATGAAGATTGTCGAACTGGAAACCCCTGTTTTCCCGAAAGCAGGTACATCACCAAAGAATAATTGCACAATGAGGGAGCTTCAGGCTTGGCTCCAGCTTTTCTTGGTCCTGCTGGTTTAGGCATATCGTTTAATTTGGGTGAAGAGTCAAGTTTCAAACTTTGGTTTTCCCTTTATAGCGGTTCCAAGATCTTGACGAGTCCACCCAGTAAGAGTTTCTGAGCACTCTCGAGGCTTAAAGTGCCGTTTCTGAAATATTTGCCATTGAACAAGTTACACATCAAAAGATGACTTCTGCCCTCAAGTACAACGATGACTTCTGCCCTCAAGCACAACACACAAAATAATCCAACGAATCGTTTGATTAACCCTTTAGTCTATTGCTCGCTAATAATATAGTCGGGACAAAGACGGGGAGCCCTACTTTTATAATGCAATTGCCCAATGCTTTTGTAAACAAGACGGTGGCAAATGTGAAACAAGGGGGTGGCAAAAGATGATACGAGGTTGCAGCTGGCTGCAATTCAAGAGGGGTACATGGCTGTAAATTGGTGGGTGCGCACAATATATAAATGCCGTCCCCCGCCGCCTTTTATGCTGCACTTTTTTTGGTGCACTAAATAGGCTCTAGAACTGACCCCTAAGCTTTAACTGGGGATATGTACGTGGATCAGTTTGATATTTGGTCAAGGAGAAAGTTTGATTGGGCAAGGAAAAAGTTTGATTGGGAAAGGAGAAAGTTTGATTGGGCAAGGAGAAAGTTTGATTGGGAATATGTTCGAGGATAAGTTAGAATGATATTGGTTCGAGGATTAATTTTGAATGGGACTTGTTTGAAAACTGGCCAAGTTGTGAACATGCTCTTTTACAACTTTATGTGATTCTGTGTCCAAACCTGGATCATCATCTTCAATGAAAATGGTAGGCTATAGGTTCGACAAGTTGTGCTGGCTCTCTGTGAGTATCTCTCGGACACAATTGCCATTCTGGTATTTTCTGATTCAATGGATGTCATTAGATTTAGAAAAGGTACCATCTTCAATTGTCTCAACAAAAGAAGGTAAACTCTAAGGCTTACTGAAGTAGACAGAGTTCGTTTTTACCCGAAGGACCAGAATACAAGTGTATTACTAACTGATTCGGGGAAATTAGGATAAACCCGTGAATCCTAACAAATGAGGGGGAAGATGTCATCACACTCTTTTGTGGCTCAGTCGTGAGTGGAACACATACTTTCGTGTGGTGATTAATGATGAAAAAGTTAATTAAAAATGGTTATTGTACAGATCTTATACAAAACTAATGTGATACCACAATCTACAATATCTTGATCTATACAATTCTGGGATATAGGATCCCTTTATATGGTGCGGGGAGGCTTGAAATGGGGGCCCCATACCATCAGACTCGGAATCAGGTTCCATGGATACAGCTGCACATCCTCTGCAGACTGCTTGAAAACAATCTTCGTGCGGTTCCGGAAGTGCAAAGGATATGCATCGATTTGCATAGGCGATCAGCACGTTACCGGATAATCCCACTGAATCTCTCCTAGAAGTCCTATTGGACAAAAAACCAGGCGAAAATCGAATCAAAACTTTGGCTTTTGAAGATTTGCCATCATTAGGATTACCACCATTACATGACACCCAGAAAAGCCTTCTTCAATTCATCCTCGATTTCACTCCTTTTACACCTTTGACAGGCCCTTAAGAAGTTGGCTCCAGCAAGGGAGAGCCGGAGAGTGTGCATAGAAAGCCCCTCCTGGGCTGACGAAGAAGCAGCACTAGAAGCATCAACCATATCCACATCTTCTTGCGTCCCCACATCCTTGGCCCCGCATTTAAGCCAGATCCGGCCGTTTATACCGATAGCGATATCGAAGGAAACACGAGACGCAAGCGACTCCAAGAAAATGCTTTTTTTATTGAAAAGCAACTCTCGGGCAAAGTTCATGTTCACCTCGAAAATGTACCCGTTTTCATCGAGCGGCCCAAAACCTCCTTCTTTGCCTGTCTCAGGATCTATACACTCGATTTCAGTGACGACTTCGGGAACAGCATCCGAAACACGTGCATATACAGCCTGGCCAATTTTCAAGTTAGGCCGGTTTTTTTTGGTGGCGTTGGGAAAAGCCATCATGGAAAGCTGCACCGCAGGAGAGTATTCTTGGAGGGACACCCGAAAATAATCCGAGTACACATGAGTCACTATGCCGATGACAAAGTCGTTTGTCTGTGGAACATATCGTTTGGTGTTGGAATTGATATACACCAAGCTGGAGTTGGTCTTGCCTATCTGGGCCGTCTGAAGCGTACCCGCCAGCACGGGAATGATGGTCTGTGTGCGTGGAGACTTGTAGATTCCAGGGCCGATGGTTATGGAGCCCTCAGCAGAGGATGCCTCTAAATGCAGGTCGATCGAGTCGCCAGGGATAACCACCGTCATTGTTTCTGAATTAGTGTGGTGTATAGATTAGTGTGGTGGGTGGGTTGGTGATGGAGATGAGTGCGGGCTGCGGAGTGCAGGGCTCAAAACAGGGTTGGAGATAAAAGGCATTGGAACAGAACCAGGGCACATAATGAGTTATACTTTCAGGGCCTATTATTTGAAATACTACCCAAGTCTGGCATTGAACTGGTTGTTTTGCTTGCTGCATTTTGGGATTATGGTGCTTCTGTTAAATGAACTGGGAATGGACTGAATGTGCGAGAAAACTAGAACCTTTATGAGTCTCGCACGACGGGAGGCTAATCGAATCTTAATTGGCATAGCACAGGGTGTCGAGCTTGGCATCGTCCACTTTAGCCATTTCTAATGATTCCATTATAAGAGTGGATCTTTGCTAGGCCTGATCCAGAGCTTGGTTCACATATTGCAGGCCATGTGACTGAGATCACATGATTTCTGACATGATCATGTGCACGTGACCGATAACATACCGTGCATACTCACCTGCCTATCACTTGCTCCACAGTATGTCACGGGAGGCCAGTTTCTTTGAGCGTTATTATATTCACCGGGACACGACGGGAGTCATGAACCGTGGGTTCAATGTCTCGGTCCAATTCGACCACTACATCTCCGACTCAGTGCTTCTGAATGCGCTCCGTCAATTGGTACCTTCCCACTACTATTTCTACAGCAACGCCTTTCGAAGCGAAACTGAGGAGACTGCGTTATTAGACAAGAATAATTTGGGAGGAAATGGAAACTTGACTGACCGGGACAATTTTATTTCGGAGAATCTGGTGAATTCACGAAACACGACTGTTAGTGATTTGAATTTGGGCACTTCAGTCGAATCAGAGAGTGTGCGTGTTAATTGTGATGGGTTGGACAGACTGGACAGAGACAGGCTGGGCAGAGACAGACTGGATAGGGATACAGAAAGAGACAGCGACAGGGAGGCACTGGACAGATTGAACAATCTAGTTGGATTGGAAACGTCTGCTGGAAAGGATAGTCTCGGGGTTGATGCTCGGGAGGGAGGACGAAACTATAGCATTTGTCCCGTTCGCAGAGTTCTTTACTCCGAACTCGTGCAAAAGCGAAGTGTGGAAGTATTTAATGAGGACGAATTCTATCGTCTTTCTCAAATTCGGATCCCCGTCAATGTCCAGAAACCAACCTACTATTTGACGCTTTTGGAAGAAAGAAGTACGGGGCTACAATACGTGGTGTTCCTGTCGAATCACATGTTTTTCGATGGAACATCTGCAATGAATTTCCTTGAAGATTTGGCCTTGGCCTTGGCTAGTGTGCTTGAAGACAGCGAACCAGTGGAGGTTTTATTTGATGCCGAAAAAATGAATGTTCGTGTGGAACCGGCCGGAGACTCCAAATGTGATCTTTACAAATCGAGCCTTTGGTATAAAGTCTGGACCCTTTTCAAGCTTCAGATCCCTTCTTTTTTGATCAAAATCTATCGCAGTTACTTTTGCAGTCAAGGGCCTAATTTGTTCCGGGCTCCGCTTTTTACCGTGGCTTCATTTAAAAGTGGCAGTGATAGCCGGTTCCATTTGGTGAAGTACACGCCTGCAGAGACCGCCCGGCTTCTCCAGAAGTGTCGACAAAACGGCTCCACTGTCACGGCACTTTTGACGGCTCAATTTGCCAAGGTTGTCGAAGAGGCATTTCTACCCCATTTGGGTCCGTTTTCCACCAACTTCTCCATCGCTGTCAATGGCCGCAGGTACTTTCCCGATTTAGACCTTCGGTATGGACTCTACATTACAGCCGTTTCCGAGGATCTTGCTCCTCGAAAAAGCGTATGGACCCATGCGCAGCAAATCTCCAATGCATTGAAACAATGTTTTGAAAACCGCCGGCCATTCATGTTTACAGGTCTCTTGGAATATGTGAACATCTGGCGCTATATGCAGGCGCGCCTTGATTCCGGGCAGCGTGGCACAGTCGAAGTTTCCAATCTAGGCAGGGTTTCGTTTCCGGAGGGAGCCTGGGCTCCCGAGCAAGTTCTTTTCAGTCAGAGTGTCACCGATACCCATTTCGTTTGCTCGTGTGTGAGCACCAAAAACGGGCTCAATATTATGATTGCCTACCATAAGCTGTTGGATGCTTTTGAATGGCGAGGTCAAAAGACGGTGAAGAGTTGTATTGAAAAGTTTCGGGCTCAACTCTTGGAGTGATTTTTTTTGGATTTGACGTGTACTAGGTTTTGGAATCTGTGTTTTTGGGTGTTCGAAGTTTCTGAAGGTTTGAGGTTTGAAGGTTATTTTCGTGGTTTCAATCGTTCATGTCCATGTTCATGTTTTGATGGTTTTTTTTTTTTTTTTTTTCACGTGTTGACGGGTATTGGAAGCTGTTTGGGCTTTTTCATGCTTCATTTGCGATCCACATTCTTTCCGTTTGTGGGTTTCCCGAAGTTTTCACCTTCATTCTTGATTCATGGCTCTTCATGTTTGTTGGAGTCATTTCTGGCTAATTCAGGTGTTGACTTTGTCTCAGGTTTCTTTCAAGTTTGCCATGTTTGTTTCTGGTGTTCCAAACTGATTCGGATCTGTCCAGCTTTTTCTCATTGATGTACATCCAGATTTGACGGTCTTTTTTTTGGAAATCACAATTTTCAAGCTCATTTTGACCTATTTTCAGCTGAATTCAGTGGTCAAGCACTCAAACAAATGTTTTTGAAAATCCCTAAAATCCATCCAATCTTCCAGAACTGAGATTCATTTTGGTGCTTCTAAGTTAAGTTAAGTCACCAGTCAAGGGAAGTGGAGGTCACGGAAGGTCTTTTCAGTCTATCAAAACGATTCCAACTTTCAAGTCTTGCAGTTTCAAGGGTTTGTGAGGTTGCATACTCAAAAACACTGGAGAAGAATTAAGCGTTGAAGATGTTCCAAAAAAAATGCTCATGGCCATCGGTCCAGTCCTTCCATTTCTTCCAGAGCAGTCAGGCCTGGGTGGACTAAAAGTGTGCCAATACTGCACAGATCAGATACTGTTCAAGTACGGATTATCAGAAGTTGCCCATTCTATTGCTGTCTCTTTTCATTCCTTAATGGCTGCTTCTATTTGACTACATTCGGTCTATTGTCGAGATGGTAGTGAGGCCCGATTAGGAAATGCAATACGGGTAATTCGCTACAAGACGCAGAGAAGAGAAATCCAGCCAGCCGGCCACAAGACAAAGCAAAGAATTCCCTGAAGAAGAAAAACAATGGAAAAGTATGGGGAATTCGGGCACCTGCCCATGAGGAAAGTAAAGGCGAGATACACGGCCAAAGGCGTCACGTGAGCCAGCACCCACGTGAATGGGTGAAGGGGAATGGAAAATTCCGGATCCATAGCTTGCGTTGAGGCAATGGAAAACTAAAGAAGCCTAACGGTTCATTAGGAGGCTATTTCAAACTATAGAAATTCGTCTCTCTGATTGGTTGGGGCCAGGCTATTTAGAGGTGGGGTAGGGTGGAACACGTGGTCACGTGCGGCTAATAAGTCACAAGACATGAGTCGCCATGATAGGCGCTCGCGCATGGTAATTAGGCTTGTGTGCAGTGCCTCATAAGCCCACGTGCTACACGAACTGTGCCCCAAACCCCCTATTTGCACCCGGATTTCGAGCACCAAGGCCCCCTGAGCTCCAGCATTCCAATGGTGGTGTTGAAATTCCGGAGTTCCTTGAGCTTCGGCCTCCTTTCCCTGCCTCTCTCGGAAACGTGGGTGCGCATCTTTAAACGTGCGCTTCGAGGCCTTCTCATGCCGCACGTATATCTATGCACGGGCCCCAGATGTCTCTTCTCCTGGCACCACTTCCAAAGCGTGTCCAGCGAGAGATTCAAAATCCCAAAAAAAGCGAGGATTTCAAGAAATCCTAAAAATTACCCGAATCCTGGAAAAGCCCTTCCTGTTTGATTTTTGAATAGTGTTTGTTCTTGACTACTTGGTTTAGTCTTTGTTTGATTGTTTGGAGAAGTCAGTAGCGGAGTCAAAGTCCGAGAAGTCTCCCCTCCAGTTTTCCTGTTCAGTGCAGCTCAGGTTTTTGAAGTGACGGCGTTTGGAAATACTGCTAGTGTTTTTTGTTTTGGCGGAGTATTCCAGTCTCTACTTTGAACTGCTTTGTGAGATTTCTTTTGGACCTTTCTTTTTGACGTCTTTTTGGAGATCCCTAATTGACTTTTGGGCATTTTTTAAACTTCCCCTGGGTGCGTTTGTCTTGGGCTTTATTGGTTACTGCTGCTTTGTTCACTGTGTGAAGTACCAGTTATTTGCGCTTCTTTGGTGAACAGTCAGTCCATTTACACGGTTGTTTATTCCTGGCGAATATACAGTCCATTATCGTGGAAAATCAGACCAATTCTTCTGGTGATCCTGGTGAGAATATCCTCTTTGATCCATTGGTTCTGAATTTGTCGTTTGCAACTCACCTATTCGAGGAATTTCTGACCCGTTCATTCCATTTTCACTCGTGAACCTTCTCATCTTTCAGATCAGTTCTGGTTTTCAGTCTGTCTGAGAGTCGAGAGATCCTGGTGAGTCCAAGCCGTCTTGTTCAGTCAAAAAATTTGACGTTATCTTGACATCTGAGTGTGTCTTGACATCATACAGTCTTGAGAACTTATTCAGCGGAACTATCTCGCCGAGTCTTGGACTGGTCATTCCGAAAGTCTGTCTGAAGCCACTCGTTCAGTGAAAAAACATTGTTGATACTCTGAGATCTCCAATCAACCTTCAGCAGTTGGCAGTCTCGCTATTGACTTGTTGATCATTGGACATTCACCCTACACGTCAGCCCCACCCTAGACGTCTTTCAGTCTATCATCAGTCAAACTAAACTACGTTCTTGACTCTTAAGAAGCCTCCGCAGATTACTTGATACCTACCATTTAGAGATGAGTCTGTCAATGCCTGGCGTCACCAGCCTCCCTGCTCCGCCACGGCTCAAAACAACCATCATCCAGCTCAATAAGGATATTGACCCCGAGGATAACAACTATGAGGTGCTCTCCAACGACTATAATCAATGCACCAGTACATGCGGCGTGGTGGAACAGCCCAAGAAGAAACGGAGACGGTCCTCGTTAGTGGATAAAGCGGAGATGGCAAGGAGAAAGGCCGAGACAAAACAACTACATTCCAAAATCGAAAAGAGACGCCGCATCAAGATCAACCGGGAATTCGAGGCCTTACAATACCTTATTCCTGCATGCAGGGCCCTCGATAAGAAGTCCAAGGCAGACAGAAAGCCCGAAAAGGTGGATGATTCCAAATTGGATAGGCATGATGGCAAAATGGATGGTAGATCTGAGGCGAAGTCTGAGAAGTCTGAGAAGTCTGAGAAGTCTGAGGGAATGTATAAATTGACCATTCTCAAAACCTCCGTGGAGTACATTCTATACCTCCACCACATAATCCAGAAACAACACGAGATGTTGCGTTCAAAGTGCCAGGACTATTCGTTCGATATCTCCTTTTCTGAAGTTCCATTGGACGTCAATCAGTACCGGAATATCGACCAGGAGTATGTATTTGGCTACGATTCTGATAAGGAAGAGAAATTTGGACGCCACGAGGTGATTCCCGAGGATTTAAATGAGTTCAGTGAGAAGAGCGAGTCTTTTGAGCCCAAGAGCGAGTCTTCGGAGGCCAAAAGCGACTTTAGGGATATGGGGATGTGCGGGTCTATTTTATGCGAGTCCGGACGGTCAGATTCGGTCAAATCTGGGTTTGATTCGGGGATAAGTGGGGACTCTGCAAGAGGCGCAGAGTCTGCCAGGTTTGATTTGGGAGCCTCTTCGTTAGATCCCGAAGAACTGTGGACGCCTGTGGTTACGCCAGTGATGGCGTGTATGCAGGACAAGAGATTATCCAGCAAAGGTGGAGTCAAGGAAGAGTTTTTCCGCAACGATAAGCTCTTCGGCAACGACTCCGGGTTCTGCTCGCAGTTCCGGTTCCAGAGTCTGCATCGTCAAGGTCTGCATTCCTTGGAAACCTCTCCGTTCACCATTCCCATCAAGTCACAGGTCAAAAACACCTTTCTCCTTCCCGACCCGGCTCTCACATACGCCTCCGATAGCAGAGATACTTATACGCGGGACCAGGGGAGTGTCCTGAAAGAGGCGTATCTCCGGGACCAGGGGAGTGTGGGCCTGAAAGAGGCGTATCTCCGGGACCAAGCAAGTATAGGGCAGAGAGGCAGTCTTCTGGAAGACACGCTGTATGTGCACTCGTTGCCCCGAAAAAGGTTCTTCAAGAGCAAAGTTCCGGCCACCAACTCCGTGATCAACATTCTCTCGGATGAAAAGGCCAAGGCCGAGACCGAAGAGATAAACAGTGTGGCCAAGGCCTCGGAGGCTCTTTTGACCTTTAGAAAGCCAAGCATAGAGAGGTTATTGAATTAGAGTCCATGTGGAAACATGGAGGATCTGGACTGGAAAGGATCATAGACCGATGATGAAATGCCTGAAGTCTGACCTGAAGCCTGACCTGAAGTCTGAAGCCTGACCTGAAGTACCTGAAATACGTTGGATCATGGATTGTAGACCAGAAATACATTACTTGACCTAATGTTAATAGAAATCAAAACTACATACTCAGCAGAACACCACCACTAAGATATGGTTAGGACACTCCAATATACTATGTATATTAATCTTTTCAGCTGGTACACCCAGCTTTACCACACTTTTTGATATTTTCATCTTCACCAGAAGTTCAATATCCAATCCGTAGAACTGAGTTTATGGCATCATCATAACTACATAGCCATTTATACGTTCATCTAGGTACTTAGCTATTCATCTTAGCACCAATTCTCTTGTTGGTTTTGATAGTATTGTCCGCATCCATTATGTTGAGTTTCTTTGATGGATTGTCAAGAGAAAACATAACAGAAAACATAACAGAAAACATAACAGAAAACAAACAGAAAACATGACAGAAAACATAACAGAAAACATAACAGAAAACAGAACAGAAAACATAACAGATATCAAATAATTAGAATATCCATATTACTGTCCAAGAGTTTCACTATTAGTAGCCGTTCAGAATACACAGCTACCGTTAGGTCATCATTCCTGGAAAGACCTTTATATCAAGAAGCACGTTAGAAGCTTAGAATCATTGCGATAAGCTTAAAGCCTAGGGCCGCACAATAATTCTTAGTATTGGTGCTGTGGGTGGTGCGTGACTGGGAAATGCCGTAATGGCCATCATTGTATGAAGTTTATGATGGCGTGATACGGACTTTTGGATAGTCATAATACGCTCCTAGACTCATAGACTCATAGACTCATAGGCTCATTGACTCACAGACTTGATCCTAGGCTCATAGACTCATTGACTTGATCCTAGACTCATAGACTCATAGACTCATTGACTCATAGACTCATAGGCCATTGACTCATAGACCATTGACTTCTTCATAGGTCCATCATGGTACGTCGGACAATCATGGATTGCTGGCAGCCTATGCGAGACCTTATCATACCATGTTTCTCAAAACGATTCAAACCCCCACCATAAAACAATTCAAACCACACTAGCAAATTTAACAACCCAATATTTCAAAACGTTTCGTACCCCTTCACTCCATTCCGTCCGTTTGACCCTTGACTATTGAAAGATTCCCAAATCCCAACGTACTGCATATAAGACAATCCTCCAGATTCAACATTTCATCAAATTGGCTTCTACTGAAAGTTGGTGTGAACGTTTGGTTTAAAAGACTGGAAGGATTGCGAAGGATTGCGAAGGATGCGAAGGATTTCAAAGGATGCGAAGGATTTCAAAGGATTTCAAAGGATTGCGAAATGTATTTGCAGCCCGAGTGTGGCACCCCCGTGCAACATCCCAGAAATAAAAAGAGCGGAAACAGAAATAAAAAGAGCGGAAATTCCAAAGGTTCCAAAGGTACAGTGTTTTTGAAAACTATTCAAACCAACACAGCAAAATGGTTCGTACTGTTTCGTCCAATGTTTCAAACCAAATGGCGTAATGCTTCACACCATTTAATAAAATTCAATGTGATGAAATTGATCTGATGATTGTTATAAATTCAGGAGTCTTTCGAAATTGGCCAGGGCTCGAAACTGAAAGGAACTGAAAGGACTGAAGGAACTGAAAGGACTGAAGGAACTGAAAGGACTGAAGGAACTGAAAGGACTGAAGGAACTGACTGAAGAGGTAAGATACTTTTTGAATTATTGGTTGGTTAAATTTGCTAGTGTCGTTCGAATAGTGTACAGTGCTTTTGAAAACTATTCAAACCAGTGCGATAAAATGTTTCGCAATCCTTCCAGTCTTTTAAACCAAACGTACACCAACTATCATTAGAAGCCAATGTGATGAAATGTTGAATCTGGAGAATGCCCTATATGTAGTACATTTGGGGATGGAATATCAATCTGGGGTCAAAATAGATGGAACTGAAGTGGTACGGGTACGTTTAAATTATTGGTTTGTACAGTGTTTTTCGAAACTATTCAAGCCAGACGGGCAAATGTTCAAACCACACTAGCAAATTGAACAAACTGATAACTCAAAACATTTCATACCTCTCCTTCAGTTCCATCTGTTTTGACCCTTGATTGGTACTGCAAGACCCTAAATGTACTGCAAGACCCCAAATGTACTGCATATAAGACAATTATCAGAATACAGTGTTTTTCAATAATCAAAGCAGCGTGGCAAAACGATTCAAACCACACTAGCAAAATGAAGTAAACCAATCATGCAAATGTTCTTACGCAGTCTTTCAAACCAAACGTTCACACCAACTTTCAGTAGAAGCCAATTTGATAAAATGTTGAATCTGGAGGGGTGCCTTATATGCAGTACGTTGGGATTTGGGATTCTTTCAATAGTCAAGGGTCAAACGGACGGAACTGAAGTGGCACGGGTACGTTTAAATTATTGTTTGTTTAATTTGCTAGTATGGTTTGAATGATTTATCGTGTGGGTTGAATGGTTTTAAAAAACACTGTAAGTCAAGAGTTTCGTACTGATGACTACAAAAGCTAAGGACCAAGGATTTGAAATAAGCTGTTTACAGTGTTTTTCGAAACTATTCAAACCCGCCCATAAAATGATTCAAGCCAGCCCGCCCCTAAAATGATTCAAGCCCGCACGATATGATTCAAACCACACTACAAAGTAAACAGACCAATAATTCAAAACATTTCATATCTCTCCAATCCCGTCCGTTTCCTCATCACGTACTGCAACACTCATAAAAAACACATCAGGCCATTCTCAAGATATACATTTCAGAATAATGATTCTAATAAGGATGGTGTCATGGTTTGAAAGACTGGTCGAAGGAGTACAAACCTTTTGAGTCATTGGTTTGTTTAATTGTGCCATGGTTTGAATAGTTCTGAAAACACTGTAAACAATTTATTTCGAATCCTTATTCCTTAGCATTTGTTTAGCCATAAGTACGAGATTTCGACTTCAGTGTTTTTCGAAACTATTCAACCAACACAGCAAAATGGTTCGTACTCCTTGGCATAGTCTTTCAAAGCAAATGGTAATGTTTCACACCAACTCTCATTAGAATTCAAGATTCTGAAATGTTAAATCTGGAGGATTACCTTATATGTAGTACATTTGGGGGGTCTTGGAATATCAACCAAGGGTCAAATGGATGGAAGTGAAGATGAGGTATGACACGTTTTGAGATATTGTTGTGCTTATTTTGCTAGTGTGGTTTGAATCTTTCCTTTGTTTGAATCTTTTTTGTGGCTTGAATCTTTTGCTTTGCTTTCCTTTGCGTTATTTTGTCATTTGTTGATTCATGTGTGCGAATTTAAAAAGTGGTGGGAATGGGGTGCGAATGGTGAGAATTCAGAAACTACTCAGTGGTGCTCACTATTGAAGTGCTCAGTATTGAGTGCTCAGTATTGAAGTGAGGGGGCCAGGAAAGTGAAAGTCAGCCTCACGTCAGTGCGAAGTGCGAAACCCTCTTTCGCGATCTCAAACTTCATGTCACTGAAAATAACACCCCGTCTTTTATGGTTGCCACTGGCCAATCCATCAAGAGTGACCTACAACACAAAGGGCGGCTGGTCGAAGGATAGACAACTGGAGGGGGACAGAGGGTTGAGCAGTGTCATCAAAATGGAGACGGTCTGTGGAGCGTGATAGTACTAACAGTGCTAGGGCGAGGAGACTGACAAACACATGTTCCGGTAACAGAGTCCAGAGAAACTTAACTATGATGGTGATAGTATTGACCAAGGTGAAGAGTTCTGAGAGGAATCCACACAGTATTGAAGGCGAAGCGCTGAGAGGATAACGCGTGTACGCTCACAGTTAAAGCTGTGTTTTGCTTGCTCATCTTTGGGCCTCTTTATCGTCTACTTGGTAAGTTAGGTGGGGCTCTATATCTGATAGCATTGGAACATTACCACATTCATTAGGGTCAAAGCATGGGTTGAAGATTATGTACTCCTGCGTCTGATATTATTCTGGCTCATTAGTGGATTGGAATAGTAGTTTGAATCAGTTTGGCTCATGTTCCTCATACTTAGGTCCCATTGATACTGTGCTTGTGATGGCTCCCAAAGGACCAGGAGTAGCTTCTATAACATTGAGACGACCCTAGTACTCCTTATGGCTTTACGAACCACTATGATGGCGACATACGCAACGCCGTACACTGATGCCTGGCCATTGTTTGTCAGTAGGTCATGACTCCTGAGAGACCCTGGCGCATCTAGCATGCGTGTATTTGTCAAGACGTATGATAGGGTATGAGCAGGATACACAGCAGTATGCCCTAAGTGCCATACGCAGCATACTATGGGAACAGACCTTGACAGGAGACCTTGGAATAGTCGTTGAGACTAGTGGAATAGAAGGAGCAGTGGAATAGAAGAGGCAGTGGAATAGAAGAATCAGGGAATAGAAGAATCAGTGGAATAGAAGAATCAGGGAATAGAAGGAGCAGTCTCGGTGTATACTGCAGCTGCAGATAGCATACGTGCAAATATGATCGTAATCGTTTCCATGTACAAGTGCTTTATTCACCACAGTAGTAGTTATAAGTTATGATGGTTCGGGGTGCACAAGTGATTATTCATCCGTAATTATGTTCAATACATTATGCCTTACTACTTTGGTCGTTGGGGTACTGAAGTGGCTTATATAACTTTGACCGAAACCTGTGACCCACTCCACTGGAACAATGGGAGGCTTGTTCTGGAATATCCGGAAAAATCATAGCACTTCGTACAGCAATGGGACACGGCGTTTGGAATGGCCCTTGTTACAATCACGCAGAGTAGCCTTAAGAATCCTCCATAGTCAATGATCCCAGGGTGGATCATCTATCTAACCGTAACATATAGTTCATAAGGATACATGTTATAGAACAAGTACTAGGTCCTTGCTTCTTAAACGGATCCTTGCTTCTTAAACGGATCCTTGCTTCTTAAACGGATCCTTGCTTCTTAAACGATGCAACGGCACACTAAAGCAACTGGTCGACATCAAAAACTATGTTATTTGAGCCAGCAAATGCCATGTCAACGCTCCTATAAGTTGACGAAAAGTGTCCAATATGGATGAAAAAGCAGTTTTTCGACCGACTCCCCAAAAGAACTGGACGTACATGTCACCACTATTCAGCTCACCACTAAACAGTCTGGGGACTATAGGGACAGACTCAGTTTCTGTAACTATGGGAGTAGATGGACCAGGACCAATAGGACTGGGTAGAGATTTGGACTATTCGCAAATAAGCCCTAGTAGCATTTTGCTATCGGCCTTCTGACACTCCCCAGCCCAGCCAATAGACAACAATGGATGACAATGGGTATGAATAGATGACAATGGATATGAATAGATGACAATGGATATGAATAGATGACAATGTATATCAATGGATATCAATAAATATCAATAGATATCAATAAATATCAATAAATATCAATAAATATCAATAAATATCAATAAATATCAATAAATATCAATAAATATCAATAAATATCAATAACAACAATGACAACAATGCCATCACGGACAGAATATGACTGATTCACAAAACCTCCACACATCACTCATACACCTTGTTCTCCAACCAAGAGACCGCATTCCCGAAGCCATTCCACATACTCATCAATCACACTGGGCCACGAACTCATCTCATCATATGCACGTAGATTTATAGCGTCCTCCACCAACACCTCGCTCAAAAATTTAAGGAACATTACCCAGAGATCTTTGGACACGGGCTTATTATGCGTCTGGAGAAAGTCGTACCACTGTTCAAGCCGTGGAAACGCGTGTTCAATGGCCCACTGGCCCGTGGTTGCTCGCTCACCAAAAAGAAGACGCCAGTACTCAATGGCCTCTTCGGAAGAGATGCTCTTGATGCGGGAATCGCTGGACCGGATGAAATCAAAACAGTAGCTGTAGAAACGGCCGAATTCTATGTCATCCTGGAGGATTTGTCGGTGTCGTGTGTCTACCACTTTCTGCATACTTTCCACCACCACCCCCACCAGATCCGCCTCCTTCTCTTTTTCCACGCTCTGTTTCGCCTTCCTCAACACCTCCTTCCCTAACGCAGCCTGCCAGAACGAAATAAACTTGGCCCGGTCGAATTCGCCCATCCGTAAACTGCCCAAAAGATATGCTACGGTTAAACTGCGTAAATCCTCAGGCTCAAGCCCCAAATCCTGGAGGTAAGCCAACGTGCCGTCGATGGAAATGACGCTTTCGGTTTCCTTGTACTTGTTGAAAACATTGACGAGCTGGGGATCTTCCACGGCCTGCTGGGTGCTGAAATAGGCGTCAGAAGCTCGCTGAAGATCGTACTGGTGCAGCTCTAGGAGTTTGGCTGCTGTTTTTTCGCTGGCGCCGGTGATAGCACAGAACTGCCTTCGGAGATCGCTTTTGGATGTCTGGGGTTAGTAGGAACGGATGGTGGTGGACAATGACATACCATTGGCAGATGTGGTGGTTGGAATGTCCACGTGATGTCATATCACTGATGTCATGTGAGTGAGCACGTGACACGAGATATGTGTATATGCAGGCCATCGTGTCACGTGAAAGTGATGCAGATACGCAAAAGTCCTGTAGGTATGCTAAATTCACGTGAATGTCACGCCAAAGTCATGTGAATGTCACATGAAACTCACGTTAAGTCAAAATCTGACTTCTGTGTGCATTTGACGTCACGTGCTGGTGCACATGACCTCCCGCACATGACCTCCCGCACATGACCTCTCGCACATGACATCCACATTCACATCACACATACACAACACCATGAACCTTCCCTTGACGCGAGAGGCTGTGGCTCGGGTTCTCCCCGCCCAGACGCTCCTGGACCTTGTGGCCGAGCCGCACGACTTGGAGAATGATTTCCACGTGCTCTTGGACTATCTCCAGCCGTATTACGACCCTCACCCCGTAGCAGAGCCGCTGCCCCGAGTCCGAGCAGCAGCTAAACGGTGTTTGAAAGATCCAGGTCACCATGGCGACTTTGTCCGGCTTTTGCTAAACACCATTCGAGGCCAGTTCCACTCGCATTTCCGTATCTTGTGTCAAACTGCTCTGTTGGGCCAAGTGGCAATGCAAGTACAACGGCTCCGGGAGTATTATGGCCGCAAAACCGCCGTGCTCAATTTATCGGTGTTGGCAGGCGAACTGCTCCAAAGGGGGATCAACGGGTACTTTATACAGTACCTCCATACCCCCCGACTTCTCGGGGAACTCGAAGCCTTGGCTGCTGAAACGCTTTCCAGCGTGGGAGAGAGTGGAGACGGTGCAGGAAGAGGGTGTGGGAATTATGCGGCACCTGGTGAGAATTGTGGTAAACGAAGTGAGAATTGTGGTAAACGAAGTGAGAATTGTGGTAAACGAAGTGAGAATTGTGGTAAACGAAGTGAGAATTGTGGTAAACGAAGTGAGAATTATGGTAAACGAAGCGAGAATTTCGGAGAAAAAGAAAGGGAAAAAGCAGAGAGTTTCAGAGAAAGAGAGACTGAAAAGACGAATCTCAATGAAGAGGCCAATTTTTCCGCAAGTCAGGAATCTATGACAAGAGAGGAGTTTGGAGGTGGGTTGATGCTGCCGTTGGGTGCAGGAACAGAGCCCCCCAAACCAATCACCATCTTCAAAATCTTGGCCTCGGTGGGCATGGCTGAGGCCATACAGAGTATGGTGGTGCGACACGCTACCAAGAAGATGCTGGCGTACTTGGAGATGCACTGTGCAGGCGTATGGAACCGGTGTGTATTGGGCCACATCCAGAGCTGGGTCAATGAGAGCTTGGCCCCGGTGTTCGAGCTTGCATGCAGTACGCGGCTCCATTTCACCCACGAGTTGATGGGAATAGCACGGGACGAGCTTATTTTGCTTCGCATCCGGGAGATATATGCCATGGTGCAGGTGTATCCTGATCTGGAAGCATCACTTTCAGAGCTCCACCGGTGTCTTGTGCAGGCGCAGAACCCACAGCACCGGACCCGACTCGTGGACTCGTTTGTGGGGCTTTGTCAGGGGTTTCTCCTCAATTCCGCCTCCAATACCGTGGACATCATTCTCCTCTATACAAAGACCCTAAAGGCGTTTTTGCTGGTGGACCCTACGGGGGTGTTGCTAGATAAGGTGGCCCGGCCCATGCGCAAGTACTTGAAGAGCAGACCTGATTTGGTGCAGCAGCTTGTGCGGGCCATGTTGGACCAGAACCCGAATACGAACCGGTTGGTGGAGTTGTCGGATGCTATCTTTGCTCCTTCGGCCCAGAACCTTCCGTTTGTGGATGACTTATCGGACCGAGACTGGTGCCCGGACCCGATCGATGCACTCCCCGATTTCCGGAAACGGAAGGTGTTGGATGTGGTGCAGGCGCTCACGTCCATCGTGCACCTGACGTCTGTTTTCGTGGACGAGTTCACCAGCTTGTTTGGGGACCGGCTTCTCCAGACCGACAAATACTCTCCGCAGAGTATACTTGAATACGTGGCCCACTTGAAGGCCCGTTTTGGGGCAGGCGAATTTGCTACGTTGGATGTGATGATCAGGGATATCGATGAGAGTATGCAATTCAACGATATGCTCCGAAAACAGGGCTTCTTTTCCTGCCATTATGTGCCTTTGAGCGTATCGGTACTCTCCAAGATGTACTGGCCCAGCGTCCATGAAAACCTATCGGAAAATGACTTTTTCCCTATTCCAGTGGAGGCCGAGTTTGGTGCATATTCTGAAAAGTATAAGCACCTCAACAAAGGTCGGACCATTACTTTGATTCCGTCCTTGGGTACGGTCAAAGTGGAGATCTGCATGCAGGACACATCCAAGGAGTTCACTGTGTCTCCTGCACAGGCCAAGGTGATTGAAGTGTTTGATGACGATATGGATTCTATGTCCTTGGAAACCGTTTCCATGGTATGTACCATGCCGTCGTATGTGACATCTCAGGCCTTGAAGTTCTGGGTCCAAGAGGGTGTTCTAATCCAGGAGAATAATCTGTACAGAGCTGTTGCCTAGAAGCACCAGAGTTTCAGAGATGGTTATTCTGACATGACTGTTCTGACATGACTGTTCTTCTGAAGCAAGGAATATGGGGGCTTACTTCTTTGCATTGTTGGTTCTCAACTGAAGGGCCAATATGCAGTTGTTGTTTAAGATTTCTAGGCACTTGGAAGATGAAGAATTTCCATTGTGTTTGCAAATTTACTTGGAAAGCATTCATTACTGGAGCCATGACCAATTCAAAGTACCAATCTTTGTCTTTGGCCCCGCACCGTCTATCGGCAAAGCTCGAAAAGATACAGTCATTCTTCCAAATACAAGTTTGTTGTTCTCGATTGTTGTGAACAGTCGAACTCCCACCTAGGGTTTCTACTTGAATCTGTTGCTAGGAAGCATGTGATTATGATGCCTTTACAAAGCATGTACAGGACAGATCAGTCAGTTAATTTTCTTCAAATTGGGAGGGGCAAACCCGACTGGCTGAGAGTCTGGCTGAGAGTTTGGCTGATTCTAATCGAGAGTTTGGCAGATTCTAATCGAGAGTTTGCCCGATTCTGACTGAGAGTTTGGCTGATTCTAATTGAGAGTTTGGCTGATTCTAATTGAGAGTTTGGCTGGTACCCACTTGATCCACTTTGAACGGACGGTTGAACTGCTGGTTCAGTCAAACCATATTCAAAGAGCATCCGATTCAAGACTCCAAAACTTGTCATGTCCTCAGGTCCTCAACTGTTATTGAATCATTATAGATTCTCCATGGAATAATGATTACAGTGGCATGTCAAAGTGTCGGGTGTATCAAATGGATATACTAGTTCTGAAAGGCATTCAAAAGAGCGTGTGTGTTATTTGATATCATGTGTCCTTTCCCAGGTGGCACTTCTCATATGTTCAGAACATACAGTATATTGCCGTATGTGCTCGGTTCTTGTGTGACGTTCAGATACTAAGTTATCTTACTTCGTTAATGATTTCTCAAAGCCTAGAGGGAAGGCTAAAAAGAAGGCTAAAAAGGAGGAAATCGGACTACTTCAGTAATGAAACGGTGTTCTGGAATAATGCAGTATGGAAGGTTACTGTGTTACTTTGGTACAAACTCAAGCAACCGATGTTCCATGGCAATCACCTGTTCTGCTCCTTCAATTCTCTCTCCAAAAGAATGGCCTTAGGATTAGATCTTGGTATGACTCCCATAGAGTGTGGTGAGCCTTTTTTGCTATTGTCCAGAATAATTGATGGCGATGTTTAGTGGACTACACTGCTCTTGGTATCTCATACCATAGTTAATGTTACATAATCAGTTAAAGTCAGTTGAGCAGCAAGTAGTCCACTTTGCCACAAGCAAGTGAATGAGCCACAAGTAAATGAATCCCGTTGAGCCACGAGTTGATAGTCTTTTGGGAGTAGCCAGTTACCCCATTCAAGGGATAGTCTTTGGAGAGCCACTGACCCCATTTAAGGGAACGCCTTTTGAGAGCCACTGACCCCATTTAAGGGAACGCCTTTTAAGAGCCACTGACCCCATTTAAGGGAACGCCTTTTGAGAGCCACTGACCCCATTTAAGGAAGACCCTTTATTTTGATACACAATGGTGATCCTCGGAAGTTCTAGACCAATAAAAGGAGCTCTTCAAATAAGCCAGTAATGCACCATCGCTTGCTCTTCGAATCAACAAGGAATGCTTTAGTGCTTCCACTAGAAGTAATGAGCAACCATGGCCAATGGACTCCAACAAATACCCTTAGAAATACCATTTAGATCCAGTATTTTCCGAAATAAACTTCTTAGACTTTTCAGGCATTCAAGCAAATGACTTCCACTAGCACTCTCAAGGTGACTTCTTAACACCACAATTTTAAATGACTTTCAATAGCAAACGTTCAATAATCGCCTCTCAAGAAGGCAATTCAACACGAAACCGGCACTTATCTGGGGAATGACCAAAGCCTCAATTACCTCTCTAGATAGCTTTTCAAGGCCCCCAGCAAACGCATAACTCCCATATAAAAAGACCGTAAAATGACTCAGTACAAGTCACATGATCTGCGCATAGAAAACGACTCAAAACGACTTTCGGTATAGCTAAAGTCAGATGGTGAATCCTGATCGCAATTTCAGACTTCCAGGCCCTTCATTTAGCCTGAGAACACCTCCGCAAAGAAGTGATACCTTATTCATGACTATTTTCAGGGATCACTGATAATGAAGTTCCGGGAATATCTGAAAATATATTTCCAGGGAGAAGTGAAAGTAGATTTGCAGGGATCATATGCCTTGATCCTGGAATCACCCTCATCCTGGGTTCATTCATCCTGCATGTACGTCCGGCTAGTTAATGTTACCGTTGACGGCCTTCACAATGTCCACGCCCGAGACCTTTTGGTTGTACAGCGAGCTGGGCTGCCACTTGCGCATGTTGCGCACCTCATCCATGGCATGTCCCGGAACTCGTACGTTCCAGTTGCGTTCAAGATGGAGCTGGACGTCCCGCACATCGATGGAGTCGGTCTTGCGATGCTTAGCCAATCTGCATGCAAAAGTGGTGACCGAGCTGACAAATTCGTCTGCAAGATCAAGGAGCAACTCCTCCACGTCTCCATCGATGGTTGTTTTTCCATCGCCTTCGTCCGCGCCAATGGTGTTGACTAACTCCGTAAGCTTGCGTTTGGTGAGCACTCTTCCGCCGTTATCCTGCATTGGTCCTGTGGATGCCACGTCGAACGTTGGCATACGCAAGATCGCAGGCGAATTGATCACTTGGCCAAGCCCCGATGTTCCTCCTCCACTAAGCGTGGGACGTACACTGTTCTGGCCAGGCTTCAACGTGATGGGATTATGAGGTTTCACATTAATTGTGCTCAGGATTGGCATGGAAGGCACACTGGGTTTGGTGACCAGCGAAACATTGACACCACCAGCCACGGGAGTGGTCACGCTGGCCGTCTGGTTCTTGACGCCCGGTGTGCCTGCACCGGAACCCCCTAGAGCCCCGGATGCCCCACTCTGAGGATCGGAGTTCTGAGCGTTGGCGTTGCTGGCTGCAAGCAGCGCATTGGTCACGTTGGGAGTTACAGACGAGTTGACGTTGTTGGCCACGTTTCCCGAGGTGTGCATGTTGGTGCTTGCCGTGTTGGAGCCGTTGTTGACTGCACTGGGAGCAGCACTGGGCGTGGAAGGACCCAGCGAGTTCCGGATCTGGTCTCCGAGCTGGTCACGCATGTAAAGAGCATACTTGGAGTATTGGCCGTACTTCAAACGGAGCTCCTGAAGCTGGTTATCGATCTGGGTAGACTCGTCGGGCTTGATATCGGGTCGTTTGGTGGCCTCAAGCGTGCGGATACGACGTTCCAAGTCCTGGAGCCGCGTCCGCACCTGGTTGTATTTCTCCATGGTGACTCCTGTACCTACGATCGGCTGAGACGTTTCGGAGCCAGCAGAACCTGCACCAGGTTTCATGTTGGAGTTGTTGGGGAACGTGCCATTTGAACCAGCTCCAAAGTTGGCATTTCCACTGTTATTGTTGGGGAAATTGGGGTTTCCAGCGCCAGGCGTGCCATAATTATTGGAAGCACTATTGTTGTTGGCAAAGTTGGCGGTGCCATTAGCACTATTGCCGTAGCTGGAGGAGGAGGGCCCCAGATTGGCAGAATTGGCAGCTTTGGCACCTAAACCACCCAGGCTCCCCATGACGTCACCCAGAACATTGTTCATAGCATTTACCCCTGCATTGGACGGCATCTGGCTCCCCCCACTAGACCCAGTGGAGGTAGTAGGGGCACTGGCACCAGCACCCGCCGCCGCGTTGGCGGAATTGAGCCGGGAAGCGGCCGCCCGTTGCTGCTGTTGCTGGCGGTAGTTCACAAGCACCTGCTTGATTTGTTCTGCTCGAGCATAGTGTTGTCTAGCCTTGGCGGTATCAGCGCCTGCGGCCTTGGCCTGAGCAAGCTCCTCCTTGAGCGCCTCCAAGAGCCGCGTGGCCTGTGCAGGCTGGATCATCTGGATCATGTTCTGCTGTGATGCGGACGGCTGTGAGGGGGGGTTGCCTTGGTTTTGGCTCATGATGTGGTAGTTGTTAGTGGAGTGCGCGGAGGCACGGGTTCGGCTATGGATGGTGGAGGACTGGAGGTGTACGGGTCTGCGTGAAGGTTCGTTGTACGGAATTTTGAGGTTTGACGGGTGTACAGTGTTTTTGAAAACGATTCAAACCAGCGCTATAAAACAATTCCAACCCAAATTCAACAAACCAATCATTCAAAAATATCGTACCCCTTCCAGGTCAGTTCCTTTCGGTTTTGAGCCTTGACTAATATTTAAGACCCCCAAATGTTTTCAAATGCCCCCAAATGTTTTCAAATGTTTTCAAATGTCCCTAAATGTAGTATGTATAAGGTAATCCTCCAGATTCAACATTTCAGAATTTTGAATTTTAAATAAGTTGGTGTGAAGCATTACGCCATTTGGTTTGAAAGACTGCGAAGGATTGCGAAATACAGTGCTTTTCAGAACTATTCAAACCAGCGTGACAAATGTTTCGCAATCCTCCGCACACTCTTTCAAACCAAATGGTACAGTGTTTTTGAAAACTATTCAAACCAAGATGGCAAAATGTTTCGTACTCCTTCGCACAGCCTTTCAAACCAAATGTTCACACCAACTTTCATTAGAATTCAATGTGATGAATGTTAAATCTGGATGATTGTCTTTGTAATAGATTTAGGAGTCTTGCAATATCAACCAAGGGTCAAATGGATGGAAGTGAAGTAGAGGTATGACACGTTTTAATTTAGTGGTTTGTTTAATTTGCAAGTGGTTTGTTTAATTTGCTAGTGGTTTGTTTAATTTGCTAGTGGTTTGTTTAATTTGGTAGTGGTTTGTTTAATTTGCTAGTTTGAATCTTTTTATTGTGAGGGTTTGAATGACAAAGTTCTTGACTCTGAACTGAGACAAGGCACTGGGCCCAGGTAAAATGAGAAAGGTGTCACTCATTTTGAAAACAAAC
>NKZA01000261.1:0-16409 GCA_002374405.1 Metschnikowia cubensis
CCAATAATTTAAAGAGTTTCGTACCCCTTTCACTCCATTACGTCCATTTTGACCCTTGATTGATATTGGAAGACTCCCAAATGACGCCAACTGTATGGTATATCAGTCAATCCTCCAGATTCAACATTTCAGAATAGTGAATTTTAATAAAAGTTGGTATGAACATTTGGTTTGAAAGACTGTGCGAAGGAATACGAAACATTCTGTGGTGCTGGTTTGAATAGTTTTCAAAAACACTGTATCAGTCTGTAGTGCCTGTAGTATCAGTCTGAGATACTCAGTACAGTTCAATCTAAGTAGATGCCAGTAACCGGTTTCTGGTCTCAGTCACTAAGTCTTCTAGAACCAGTCTTCTCATCTAATCAATCAGTGGATTTAATTCATGATCCCGTTCTGCTTTTGGTACAGGGTCAAGTTCCTTAAATGTGTCCTTGATTTCGGCCTAAATTCCTGTGTCTTTGTCTGCCTCATGGTCCTCATGGCAACCGGTCGTATAGGAGGTGGACGACCAACATGGTGAGTTTTAATGTAGTACATTAGGGTCATTTGGGACTCTTTCAATATCAATCAAGCGTCAACATAGATGGAACTGAAGTAGAAGGGGTACGAAATCTTTTGAATTATGGTTTGTTTAATTTGCTAGTGTGGTTTGAATTGTTTTATGGCACGGGTTTGAATAGTTTCGAAAAACACTGTACTTCAGTGTAGTTTCAATCGTGTGCCAAGCTCCTTTGAATAGTTTTGAAAAACACTGTGGTATAGTATAGTGGGAATTTTTGAATATTTAATCAAGACTTCACATAAACCGCTTATTTGAAGTTCTTGATCCTTAGCATTTTTTGAGTCATCTGTACAAAACTATTTCCTTATCAGTTTGTTTAATTTTGCTGGTGTGGTTTGAACATTTTACTGCGCTCATTTGAATACTTATGAAAAACACTGTACTGACTACACTACACTACACTACTCCTACTACTCCTACTACTAGTACTACTAGTACAACTAGTACAACTAGTACAACTAGTACAACTAGTACAACTAGTACTACACTACACTACTGACTACTACTACTACTACTCTAATCTAATCTAATCTACTACTACTACTCCTACTCCTACTTCTACTGCTAGTAGTACTACTAGTGGTACACTTCACTACTGACTACTGAATACTACTTCACTATTCTACTACACTACTACTACTACTACTACTACACTACTCTACTCTACTCTACTACTACTCCGACTCCTACTACACCACTGACTACTACTCCGACTCCTACTACACCACTGACTACTACTCAAACACTACTGACTACACCACTGACTACATACAGTGTTTTTCGAACTATTCAAACCCGCACGATAAAAGATCCAAACCACACTAGCAAATTATACAAACCAATAATTTAAAGTTTCGTACCCGTGCCACTTCAGTTCCGTCCGTCTTAACCCTTTATGAATGTTGCAAAACTCCTAAATCTATTACATATAAGTCAGTCCCTTAGATTCAACATTTCATCAAATTGAATTTTAAATAAAGTTGTTGTGAAGGTTTGTTTGAAAGACTGTGCGAAGGAGTACGAACCATTTTGCTGCGCTGGTTTCAATAGTTTTGAAAACCACTGGAGTAGTATAGTGTTCTTGAAAACTATTCAAATGAACGCGGCGAAATGTTCAAACCACACTAGCAAAATTAAACAAACTGATAAGTCAAAACGTTTCCGATTTATGACCAAAAAAATGCTAAGGATCAAGCATTTCAATAAGCTGTTTATGTGAAGTCTTAGTTGAATGTTAAAAACAGTAACGTGTTGAAGTATTGGTTTCTTTAATTTTGCTAGTATGGTTTGAATCTTATTGTCGCGCTGGTTTGAATAGTTTTCAAAAACACTGTAGTAGTGCAGTGGAGGTTTCAGCCCTGAGTGTTCCGGAGCCATTAACACGTCCCCATCATGAGGGAGGGAACTCTTCCTTCCATTATATTTGAATCAGTCTATGATCGAGATGCTACCGACGAGACTTCTAAAACTACCTCTGGCATTTCAGCTCATCGGTTTCAATTCCATTCTACACAATTGCCAAGTCCACACGCAAAAGCAACGGGTCCAAGGGCCCCCAAGCACTTGGAGGGGAGACCGGTTGGTGGAGCCGTATCACAAGGGACCACAAGACGGTCTCCTGGCACAACTTGGCAGCACTAAGAACAAGAAAAATAAATAAACACATCGGCGCCTCGGCCCATGCACCCAACACCGGTTATCTTCAGCCGATTGTAATCCAGCTTCAAGATATCTTGGGTGGTGTACGGGTGCGGCGGGGGGGACCGTTTTCTCGCTCGTTTTCCTCGCATCTCACTTTTCCATCTCTATCTGCGGTCTGCAACCCATTCGCAATCTACTCTAAATTAACCTTGGTCCCACTACACCACGCTCCAGCCCCCAAAACCTGGATATGCTGATGTTGAGGCACATGCGCTGCTTCTCGCGGGTGTCAGGAAACCCGCAGATCTTCCTCCACGAAAAAGCCGGCAGCTACGTGGCCAACCTATCGGCCAGTGCCAATTCATTGGCCATTGGAACGTCGCCATACCAGAATATCAGCCCCTCCACGTTCCAACCAAACAAGCAGTTTCTCCAGGAGCTCCACAGGAACATCGCGGCCTCCGTGCACCACGACTTTAGTTTCATCATGGAGGCTGGCGTCAATGCCCTGACGTACATGCCCATCTACGACTTCCGGGAAACCCCCAAATACTCCCGCATCCCCAATGTGGACGATATTTTCGGCTACGTGTTGGTGGACGCAAAGGGAAAGATTGTGCCGGGCACCTACGAGCCCAATGACTTGTACAGGGTGTGCAATAGTAGCGGGCTCCCCAAGTTGAGCGACCATCTCCACGAGAAGATGGTGGAGGCGACTGCGAACGTTACAGAGTGAGGGTCGTGGATACACTAGTAAGTACACTACACTACTCTACTATACTACTATACTACTACACTACTATACTACACTACTATACTACACTACTATACTACACTACTATACTATACTACTATACTACTACACTACTATACTACTACACTACTACACTACACTACACTACTACACTACTACACTACACTACTATACTACTACACTACTACACTATACTACTATACTACTATACTACTATACTACTATACTACTACACTACTATACTATACTACTATACTACTACACTACTACACTACACTACACTACTACACTACTATACTATACAACTATACTACTACACTACTACACTACTACACTACTACACTACTACACTACTATTACTCCTACTATTACTCCTACTACTGGTACTACTACTGGTACTACTGCTGGTACTACTACTGGTACTACTACTATACTACTAGTAAGTACTACTACTAGACTAGACTACTCCCACTATACGATACTATACTACTACACTACTACTACTGGTACTACACTACTACACTACTAGTAAGTACTCCTACACTACTAGTAAGTACTACTACACTACTAGTAAGTACTACTACACTACTCCACTTCTCGTATATCAATACACTTATGCCTTTTATACTTTGCTCGTTGCTGGTTCCTCAAACAGTGTGGCTTATATAACTTGAGGGAACATATTACCAAACTCTCCCTAGAACAAGACTTCCAGATCTTCAAAGAACCACCGTTGCCCAAAGTAAAAGACGACCGAGCGGCTTTACTGGCCAATGATGACACATCGTAGGCTTCAAATCTCTGGAGTTAATTCCCAAGTGGATCTGACAAGTACTGTTGGGCTTGAGGCATCAGCACATGAATGTACTGCATGCTCGAGTGATTGTTTACAGCTGAAAAAGGCAAAGTCTTAGGTTCTAGCTGTCGTCTGGTCTCGTCTAGACTTAGGGTGTTGACTTGCAGTAGACAACGTGAGTAGTAGAGAAGTGGACAGAGAAGTTTATAAGGAGGGACGAGAAGTAGACAGAGAAGTTTATAAGGAGGGACGAGAAGTAGACAGAGAAGTCTATAGAAAGCGACGAGGAGTAGACAGAAAAGTCTATAAGGAGGGACGAGAAGTGGACAGGGAAGTTTATAAGGAGGGACGAGAAGTAGACAGAAAAGTCTATAGAAAGCGACGATCTTTAGGAGGAGAGAAGTAGAGAACAGGATTTCGGAGTATGGATACAGATCCCGATTTCACGATTAAATCACTAAGTTCCATACGAAGGGGAATAGTTGGAAACTAAGTTGATAACTGTTCTAGAATACGGTAGTTTATATTACAACTCTTAACAGTACTACTATATTTACTACTAGTCCCTACACTAGTTTACTTCCACTAGAAAGTACTACTACTACTTTATTAATGCTAATACTACTACTACTATAATACTATACACTATAATATACACTATACTATCCACTATACTATACTATACTATACAATATACTATACTATACTATCCACTATACTATACTATACTATTCACTATACTACTACTCTACTACTCTACAGTGTTTTCCAAAAGTGTTCAAAGCCACACCAAAAAGCTTTGAGTCACACTGGCACTATTGCAAAAACCAATAATTCAAAAAGGTTCGAACCTTCACTTCAGTTCCGTCCGTTTCGACCCTTGATAGGTACTGCAACACTCCCAAAGTACATATGAGGTAAACCTCCAGATGCAATATATCAGAATACTCGATTCTAATGACAGTTGGCATGAAACACCCCATTTGGTTTGAAAGACTTGCGAAGGGGTATGAAACTTTTAAAAAGATTGGGATACTCAATCTGCTAGTTTGGTTTGAATCGTCTTCCACGCTGCTTTGAGTAGTTTTGAAAACACTGTATACTAGTAAACTACACTACTAGTCTACTATACTTATATACTAGTCTACTATACTTATATACTAGTCTACTATACTTATATACTAGTCTACTATACTTATATACTAGTCTACTATACTTATATACTAGTCTACTATACTTATATACTAGTCTACTATACTTATATACTAGTCTACTATACTTATATACTAGTCTACTATACTTATATACTAGTCTACTATACTTATATACTAGTCTACTATACTTATATACTAGTCTACTACACTACACTATAGCTACTACTATAACTCCCACTAGTACTACTACACTACTATACTCTACACTACTACTATACTACTATACTACTACTATACTACTAGTACTACTACTATACTACTATACTACTACTATACTACTAGTACTACTACTATACTACTATAACTCCCACTAGTAGGTACTACTATACTACTAGTACTACTACTATACTACAGTGTTTTTCAGAACGATTCAAAGCCGCACCATAAAAAGATTCAAACCACACTAGCAAAATCAAACAAATCAATAATTTAATGAGTTTCGTACCCCTTCCAGTTCAGTTCCTTTGCGTTTTGAGCCGGTTTTGAACCCTGACTAATTGCAAAACTCCTGAATTTAATACATAATCAGATTCAACTTTTCATCACATTGAATTTTATATCCATTTGGTTTGAAAGATTGTGCGAAGAAGTACGAAACATTTTGCTGTGTTGGTTTGAATGGTTTTCAAAAACACTGTACTAGTCTACTATACTAATCTACTAGTCTACTACGAATAAGTAGTACTACTACACTACTAGTCTACTATACTACTATACTACTATACTACTACACTACACTACTACACTACTATACTACTATGCTATACTACTTTACTTATATACTACTACACTACTATACTATACTACTACACTACCATACTATACTACTATACTACTATACTACTACACTACACTACTACACTACTATACTACTATGCTATACTACTTTACTTATATACTACTACACTACTATACTATACTACTACACTACTATACTATACTACTATACTACTATACTATACTACTACACTACTACACTACACTACTACACTACACTACACTACTACACTACTATACTATACTACTACACTACTACACTACACTACACTACTACACTACTACACTACTAGACTAGACTATACTACTACTACTACAGTGTTTTTCGAAACTGTTCAACCAACGAGGCAAAACAATTCAAACCATACTAGCAAAATAAACATACCAATAATTCAAAAAGATTCATACCCCTCATAGTCTTTCAAACCATGGCGTAATGTTTTACACCAACTTTAATAAAATTCGATATTCTTAAATCTTGAATCTGGAGGTTTGCGTCATCTACATTTTGGTCTTATAGTACCAGTGAACGGCTAGAACAGACGGAACTGAAGTGTAGAGGTATGAAACGTTTTGAATTATTGGTTTGAATCGTTTTGTCGCCCTGGTTTGGATCATTCTATCTTCTTGGTTCGAAACATTTTGTGGGGCTGGTCTGAATAGTTTTCAAAAACACTGTACTGGTACTACTACTATACTACTAGTAAGTACTATTACTACTATACTACTAGTAAGTACTATTACTACTATACTACTAGTAAGTACTATTANGGTACTACTACTATACTACTAGTAAGTACTATTACTACTATACTACTAGTAAGTACTATTACTACTATACTACTAGTAAGTACTATTACTACTATACTACTATACTACTATACTACTAGTAAGTACTATTACTACTACTATACTACTACTACTATACTACACTACTATACTATACTACTATACTATACTACTATACTACTACTACTACTACTACTACACTACTATACTATACTACTATACTATACTACTATACTACTATACTACTATACTATAACTCCTACTATTACTCCTACTACTGGTACTACTACCGGTACTAGTATTCCTAGTACTCCTACACTACTATACTACTACACTACTACACTACTACTACTACTACTACTACTGGTACTATACTATAACTCCCACTATAACTCCTACTTCTAATCCTACTACTGGTACTACTACTGGTACTACTACTGGTACTATACTCCTACACTACTAGTAAGTACTCCTACACTACTAGTAAGTACTCCTACACTACTAGTAAGTACTACTACACTACCAGTAAGTACTACTACACTACTCCACTTCTCTTATATCAATACATTGATGCCTTTTATACTTTGCTCGTTGCTGGTTCCTCAAACAGTGTGGCTTATATAACTTGAGGGAACATATTACCACACTCTCCCCAGAACAAGACTTCCAGATCTTCAAAGAACCACCGTTGCCCAAAGTAAAAGACGACCGAGGCTTTACCGGCCAATGATGACACATCGTAGACTTCAAATCTCTGGAGTTAATTCCCAAGTGGATCTAATATCCCCAGCCTCAAGGTCGGTTTATGGGACATTGAGCCAAGCCTTGATCACATCCACCACCATCACAGGAGGTGAAGGTGAAAGCAACACTGTCGTCATCGAGATTCCAAAGTCTACGAGTACATTAACTAGTACCCCCCTGATCAGCAAGTGGATGACGATTCTCCTCCCGTGACGCCCACCGACATTATCTGTGGACACGAGTCGGATCCCGAAGACAATGGCTTGGCAAATTCAGAAAATGAATCTGCACAAGCCACTTTCTCGAATGTCGATAAGAAGGTGTCAAACGAAACACCTCTTGACATCAGAGAGGGGGTGGATCTGGGCATTTTGATCAGTCACTACTCCAACGACAATTATTGGAAACGGAACCAACATCGTGATTATTGAAGTTCCTACGCCAACACAAACAATCGTAGTGTTAATCCTTTCCTTTCTCGGCTGCCTATTACCGTTAGTCACCGCCTGGTACATCCACTCCATCCAAAACTACATGCCTCAGCCCACCGTTCTCGCTGGCTTGCGACAATTTCAAGATGTGGATTTCCGGCCGCATTTCCTGCTTAACTATTCTGAACTATTCTGACTCCACAGACCACAGACCACAGGTTCGTTTATGCTCTTTTGACAGCGTTGCCCTACACGGAGGGCCCACTACTGGCCCACTACGGGCCTACTACTGCCACCTTCAATGCGGAGTGGATTTGGGTCCATTTTTTGGGTCCATTTTTTGGGGCCATGGATCCCTCGGTGTGGACCTTTTGTTGACCTGACACTTTCACAGAAGGGTTTCTCTTTGGGAAATTGGTAATGAGCTTTTCAGCCACTTGTCGACTTCAAACAGCAAGGCTTAGCAAGCATGAAACCTGCATGTGACTACTTTACGGCTTTCCTCTGGAATTTCTGGTGACGACTGGGGAATTTTGGGTTTCCCTCGTTGCCCAGACTCTCGTCTAGACTCTGGCGTGATGCTAGCCTATTTGGTTTTTAAACACATGCATTATACTTGAATATGAAAACATTTTATACTATCTGAATTGAATATGAATACATTTTATAAACTATCTAAATAGAGAAACCCAAGGAGTAAGTAGATATTATGCTATAGCAGTATAAAAAGCTAGGAAAGTATGTATCATCCGCTCCGCTTATAGCTTTTGGCCATTCTTGTGGGACCGAGGCTTCATGAAACTCTATGGACGGCCGTGCCTGGATCAAGTGGTATACGTACTTTCATTCGTACTTTCATTCGTTTCATTCGTACTTTCATTCGTACTTCTTCAGTTGCACCTCATAAATGCTGAATACAGATATATATCACTCACCGTATACTGACCATGATTCCCGAACAAGTAGTGACACTAGATTTGGCGAGTCGGTGGCTAGTGCTCTAGTTCCAGCTGGTCGGGAAAGACATCTTAATATACATGACGATAGACCTGTACCAGAAATAATTTTGGTTGGAATTGGATTTTCGGGTCCTCAGATCCTTTTGGATACTTGAATGAATGTTCGTCTTGGTCGCTCGTATCAATATCCCTCTGCCATATGATCCAGATATTTGGGCAACTTCACCGCCATCACCGGACCTAGCGTCTGCGGAAGAAATCACCAAGACATGGTGGCTGGAACTGTATGACCGTGCTCCATATCCACACGTAACACCATAAGAAGAACCTCCGTGTTATGTTTTCCAATACCTGGTTTGTTGGTAGACTTGATTTTTCTTGCTGTTCCTTTTCCATAGTTCTCTCCCCTCATTAGGAACTTGCAGAACTTGCAGAACTTCCGAATTTCGAATCTCCCGAATTTCGAATCTCCCGAATCCAGAATCCCCACTCGTTCAATTCAAAACTGCTGGACTCGAGTCCACAGACGAAAAAAAACCACTATCCACCAAAAATGAACAGAGAATCAAGAGAAAGCTTGGAGTCTCACATCGAGATCACCACATATTATGCAAATCCTGCTTCGTCTTTCTCTGCTCCAGTTCCCCAATTTCGCTTCCTGGTTCCTGTCCAGTTTCTCCTTCATCGTTTGCAAAATCGCATCCAATTTCTCGTCCAAGATCTCCACCTTCTCCTCCAGAATCTTGTCCAGCTTCTCTACATTCGCCTTCTGTTTCTAACCTCTCCAATTCATCACAATTCTCTTTGGCTGGAACTTCTTAGGCGCAGGAAAGTAGTAAAGATCCACCCCGGTACATTTGGGGTTGGAATTTCTGAATCCCACAACGATATGCTGCGTGCCGTCGTGTTCAGAAGGACACAAGTAAAAGTCACCACTGAGGATCTTATCGTTTTCGTCTGTATAAATGCGAGCTCGACGATGGTATGGCCCAAAGCTGAACTTGCCTTCATATACGCTCAAATAATGATACTGATCCGTATAGGCATATTTGCCTTTGCCAAAGAACTCAGTTGGCGCTGCCCACTGGCCTGAAGACAACACCTTGATGCTTGCCCCATCTAACTGCTGAGCCCAATAAGTACCGAGAGGTTGCATGGTGCCGTTTAATTTCATGGAGAAGGCCATTGAGGTTTCAGCCCATGCGGTGACGGCCATTAAAGAGGAGACAAAGTAAAATGGGACTTTCATGAAGACGATGGCACTGGGAACACCATTCTGGGGTCTGTTCCATTTTATAGGTTTCCAGTGATTGCCATATTGAATGTTTAAGTGATCATTCGGCTAAAATTCCTCATCTTATGGGTCATCCAAGGGTCATTTTAAAAGAAAAATGGTGTATTGTGGAGAATATTCCCGCATATAACGCTAAATACCTGCACAACATTTGCAGATCCTGCATCTCCACCTATTTCCTCTCAAAAAGGATACCCCTGCGTCAATTGTGGGTCATAACAGATATTCCTTTTCAAAGATTTTTTTAGTTTTTTCAGATATTCTCCAGGTCTGTTTCCAGATTGTTTTCAATGGCATTTTCCGTGTCAATTTCAACTCTCTTCACTTCTCAAATCTCAATTTGAACGACTCACACTTTCCATCCGCCAACATCACTGGAATTTGCTGAAACCGACCAGTCCCATGCTTATGGTCTTTATTGAAACACCAATCGGAATTTCCGCCGTAAGAAAGCGTTTTTTCGGCGTCATCGTACGAAAACTGGTACTGCAGACGCTGGTTTTGCAGGTTGCAGAAGATTTCGCCATACTCATTGACTCCGCAAACGCCTTTGGACGAGATAAGATTCTCTCCACCAAACTGCAGCTCCTCCACACGAAACGTGGCGCACGTGCCATACAGATACCACTGGCCGTTACTGATAAGACATCCTGGGTTATGGGATAAGGTCACGTGGCCGTAGTTTTTCTCCGGGTTTCCAGGGTTTCCGGGGTTTCCAGGGTTTTTTGGCGAGTGGTCTCCCTTTGGAATAAACCGGATCCCCTCCTTAGGGCAGTTGGTGTTCATCAAGGAGTCCACCTGCACAAAGTGCTGCGCCCTCAATGGCCCCCGGAGGTGGTGAAAATACCAAACTTCCTGCAAGGCCTGGTCACGGTTGCACTTGAAGTAAACTTCATGACCACTGAATCCTGCACTTAACGCATCGGAGATCTGGTCCCGTGTGTAGGTTTTGGACGTCGAAGGCTCAATTCCTGCTGCTGCCAAAAACTCGAACGTCGGATACTTCTCATACAAGTCCACAGCGATTTTGAAAAAGTCATAGACGTTTTCGTTGCGCTGGAAAGAAGGCCCATAACATTCGGGGTAGAGCGTCTTGATACAGGTTGCATGCTTATTGAATTCATGGACCCACAATTGTTCATCGTCACCATTGAAATTCTTCCACGATTTCTCGAGCTGGGAAAAGAGCGCCTCGTCATTAAATTCATTGACGATGATCTGCTCAATATCGCCTTTTTTGATGTTCAAAGACCCCCGGCAAAATTGCTCATACGTGCCGTCACAATTATCGGGCCAGAGTCCATGCAAAGTAAAGGCATCATCGGCTCCAACAGGTGGGTCATAGTCCCAGAACTGAGTCTGAAGCAAGATACCTCCGGGGCTTTCAAAGCAGCATGTGTTGTCAATTGGGGTGGAATTGGTGCACGTGACCGGCAAGTCCAACGGACACGTTTCAAATGGTGACACGCCCATGACTGTCTGAGCTGTGACGACAGACACCAAGGGTAAGACTTTGGAAATCATGGATTTGGGGTTAGTTAAGTTTGAGTTCCGAGGGAATTGAAATTCGAGGGGAATTGAAATTCGAGGGGAATTGAGTTCCGAGGGAATTGAAATTCGAGGGGATTCTATTTCGAGGGGAAATTCCAATTGGGAAAGTATTAGCGAGAGGTACGGGTTTCTAGGCCAATCCAGCTGCCTATACTTTGAATTGAAACGAAAGAGTTGGGAAGAATTGAACTGTTTTAGAAAAAAACAAGGGGCAAATAGTGGGGCTGTAAGTTGGCGGCACGCGCTGATAACTACGATAGGCCGTTGGGGATATATGCAGGATATTGAATGATAAGTATTACGCACGTGTCGTTCTACACGTGACAATCTACACGTGACACATAGAGATGACACATGTGATAATTCTACACCGATTAACATAGATACGACAGTGCATGTAATAAATTCATTGTTTATTCCGTTGAGGATATACCGTTAACCCACTTGATAACCATCATAAAAAAATAGAAGAAAACTCATTAGATGCAGTTGATGCAGAAATAGAAACGAGTGAAGCCACCCGCAGCAAAGATGCCTTTCAAAAAGATGCCTTCAAGTAGAGTGTGCTGAACACAGCCTGTCCGACTAGTATCTGTAGATGTCGGCCTTGAAAGGACCTTCTTTTGGAATGCCCAAGTACTCGGCCTGCTTGTCGCTCAAGACAGACAACTTGGCACCCAAGTGGTCCAAGTGACACTTGGCCACGGTCTCGTCCAAGATCTTTGGCAACACGTGCACACCGACGTCGAACTTGCTGTTCTTACCGAACTCTGGGAACTTGCTTCTGAACTCCTCGTTCTCGGCGTTGAACAAAGCGATTTGAGCCAAGACTTGGTTGGAGAAAGAACAAGACATGACGAAGGAAGAGTGACCAGTGGCACAACCCAAGTTGACCAATCTACCCTCGGCCAACAAGATGATGTGACGGCCGTTCTTCATCAAGAATCTGTCGACTTGAGGCTTGATGTTGACAACAGACTCAGCATTGGCCTTCAACCAGGCGACGTCGATCTCAATGTCAAAGTGTCCAATGTTACACACAATGGCATCCTCTGGCATCTTGGAGAAGTGCTCTCCGGTGATGATGTCACGGCATCCAGTGGTGGTGACGAAGATTTGTCCGATCGAAGCAACCTCCTCCATAGTGGCAACCTGGTAACCAGAGACAGCAGCTTGCAAAGCGTTGATAGGGTCAATCTCGGTGACAATGACACGAGCACCCATTCCAGTCAAGGCCATGGCACATCCCTTTCCGACATCACCGAAACCAGCCACAACAGCGACCTTACCGGCAATCATGACATCGGTGGCTCTCTTGATACCGTCCACAAGAGACTCTCTGCATCCGTACAAGTTGTCGAACTTGGACTTGGTGACCGAGTCGTTGACGTTGATGGCAGGCACCTTCAACTTGCCGTCTCTGAGCATCTTGTAAAGGTGGTGGACACCGGTGGTGGTCTCCTCAGATACACCGTAACAGTCCTCCAACATCTCAGGGTACTTCTCGTGCACCATAGTGGTCAAGTCTCCACCGTCGTCCAAGATCAAGTTCAACTTCTTGTTGTCCTTGAAAGCGAACAATTGCTGCTCGATACACCACTCGTACTCCTCATCAGTCTCTCCCTTCCAGGCGAAAACGGGGATACCAGCAGCGGCAATGGCAGCAGCAGCGTGGTCCTGGGTGGAGAAAATGTTACAAGAGGTCCATGTGACTTCAGCACCCAACTCCACCAAGGTCTCAATCAACACGGCGGTTTGGATGGTCATGTGCAAGCATCCGGCGATTCTGGCGCCCTTCAAGGGCTTGGAAGGGCCGTACTTCTTACGAATGTACATCAAACCGGGCATTTCGTTTTCGGACAATTCAATGTCCTTTCTGCCGAAAGCGGCGAGCGAGATATCTTGGACTTTGTAGTTGGTGGCGGACATTTTGGGGGGTTGTAAAAAAGTGGGAGAAAAAGAAGTGTTTATATAGCGGTGCGCACCTGCAGGAGGTAAAAAATTGGGCCGCGCGCGGCACATGGCATGGGCTTGTATGCCGGCCGAGACTTTTTTGGATGAGGTCCGGGGGTTGCACCCGTACACCACACCTTACTCAAATCCCTGTTTGTTCCCCCCACACCCCTAATTAATTGAACTTTTGTTGTAGTAAATGCCACACTACAAAACACGCATATTGACTTGTTATGTGGCTAAGATCTTGATGTCCTGGAGGCTGGACCCTCGGCGGGGCACGTGATATGCACGATGAGAAACCGATTTCTTCGTATATGCCTGCATATTGTGCTTCAAGCGGGTTTTCGAGAAGAAATGCTTCTGGGAGCTGGGGAACAAGGTGTATAGTTTAAAGGTTAATTTCTGGGGGACTAGGGGGCTTTTTCCGGAAGCCGGAAGTGGAACAGCTCGGGAAAAGGTAATCCGACCAGGCGGTCGGGCGCGGTCACGTGATAACCACGTTGCAAAATGCATCTTTCTGGATGCGGGTTTCCAGCCCCCTTTTGGAGGTTATTGCAGGAGCAACGGGTTTCCGAAAATACAGGGAGTGCACAAGTTGTACAAAACCCGAAATTCTTGTATTATGGTGGAGGATACAACGACCCAAGTCAATAGGTCGGAACTGGATATAAGGCCCGGAATACGTAAAACCGGGCGTGAGAACGGCCCGCGGTCACGTGAATTCGCCATAGTAAAGCCCGGTCCCACTGTAGCTGCGTCCACGCCCATGATTCAGGGATTTCGAGTGAGTCTTTTTATCTTGATGCAACGGCGAGTCCACCATTGGCATTGAAATTTGAAGGTTTGCTTTTTTTGGAAGGCTAAAAGGACCTGAGTCAATGGGCCGGAACTGGATATAAGCCCCGGAACGGCCGGCGCTGTCCCTCGGAATGGCGCACCACCTTTCAACATCTGTTTCGGTATACCCTAATACACAGGGTTTTAGTTAGTACCATACAAGACCAAAGCTCTACATGTTCACCCTCCGGTAACCTGGACCTAGTGGCACGTCCTGTATATAGTCCAGTTTTGTAGTCGTGTCCTTTGACAAGGGGCCTGTACTTGTTTACAAGTGGGGAACTTTGGAGAATGTACTTTGAAGAATGTCTACGGTACTTTGGAGAATGTCTACGGTACGGGCAGACTGGTGGATGGCCACTATACAGTAGGAGAGGAGTGTAGGAGTATATTCTGGTGTGTAGAGCCGCATAGTTGGTTGAGTACAGTGTGAATGTCCAAAGCCAAAACGCTCTTCAACGGGTCCCATAGTAAACGTCTGTCTAAGGTCTTTATCTGCGTTGACTTTGTCTCTGCAAGGTGAAGTTGTGCAGTCCACTTTGATTCTCACGCAGTCCTTGAGACCTGGAGTTTGACATCTGTGACACGGACCCGACGCTTGACTGGCGACTTGTATGCCCTGAGCAGGCCGACGCTTGACTGGCGACTTGTATGCCATGAGCAGGTCGTTGAGTGGGACCGTTAGGTGAGGACGTAAGGTGAGGACGTAAGGTGGGAGGTAAGGTGGGAGGTGAGGTGGGAGGTAATGGTAATGGCCACATTCTGTACAGCATGTTTATAGATGTGTCCTCCCGTGGCCCTAAAATAGGCACAACTAGGCACAACTAGGCAGACACTCACCACACTAGACACTCACCACACTAGACATTCACTCACCACACTAGACATTCACTCACCACACTAGACATTCACTCACCACACTAGACTTACACTAGACACTCACTCACCACACTAGACACTCACTCACCACACTAGACACTCACTCACCAGACACTAGACACTAGACACTCACCACACTAGACTATCCCTTCACTGCCTTCTCAAGACATACACGCAATACCATCACTTCCAGATCACGGGAAACAAAAGATCCAAGTCAGCGTCGAAGCGCACGTGACTGGCCGGTTCCTCCAAGCCCTCGCCCAAGCGACCAAAGTTCTCCCTGAACAAGACATCCACCGCCGCCTTGATCTGTCGGCAATGGGTCTTGGAGTAACACGAGTCATAGCGCAAGGTCTTCAACGCCCTCTGCTGAACATCAAGGCATTTGGCAGTCCGGCCTATCTCCGCCGAGCACTCGTTGCCCCGAAGAAACGTCCAGCCACGGTAGCACTCCACCACGGCCTGCTGGAGCTCGGCGCAGTTGATGGTCGCCACCGTGCGTACGTTTTGCTGGAGCTTGTGCTTTTCCAAGTCGTGGTCGTACGCTTCCGATTGCCTCGATAGCACAGTCTCGACCTGCGTGTTCCGTTGCGTGTCAGTCAAGTGCGTGTGCTGCGGCTCGTTTTCGCTGAAGAACTGCTGGAGACTGGGCGCGACTTCTTGGGCTGCGTCCTTCTGACTCCACGGCCACATGCTATTGGAGAAGATGAAGATGGAGTTGGAGTTGGAGTGCGCACCCCGAGAATTTCTGCTTTGATCCATGCAATTGAGTATATACGCAATACTACCGTGACTGCACCATAAACTGCAAAAACATAGTGGACTGTACACCCATGAAACGACACCACCCAAAGTGATATGCCGTATATTGTGCAAGGACCACCGCTACCCATACCAATATATGCAATGGAGGAGTCTGGGGCTCCTAGGCCATTGCCCAATGCCGTTTTGGTACCGCCAAGCAGCTGATGCAAAGATGTCCTATGCCTCCTAGGAATTCAGGTGACTCACTATAGGATGGGTATTTTGTACCATGACCAAGTCCATGGCCATTAGTAATACTGTCATTCGATATTATGCCAGAGTGCAGAACGAGGAGACGAAGGATGAGATTTAGATCTATGATTTGCTAAGAGTAACTTCAGGGAACTTCAGGGAACTTCAGAGAACTTCAGGGAACTTCAGAGAACTTCAGGGAACTTCAGAGAACTTCAGGGAACTT
>NKZA01000283.1:0-12706 GCA_002374405.1 Metschnikowia cubensis
AGTATAGTACAGTAGTAGTAGTATAGTACAGTAGTAGTAGTATAGTACAGTAGTAGTAGTATAGTACAGTAGTAGTAGTATAGTAGTATAGTTGTATAGTAGTATAGTAGTATAGTAGTATAGTAACCAATCCAGTAGGATTTGCTAATAACGAGCATCGTCAAAATGAGAAATTTAATAATGAACTAAAATTTAAAATTTGTAACTACATTAAGAATAATAGCTTAAAGAACTATATACAAAGTTTGAGGTGTACAATTAGTCTCAAAGACTAATGGAGCAAAAAAAGCTGGAGTTGATAAACTAGCCTTTAAACAAATACTCAAAAATTAGGTGTTGGTATTATATGTAAAGATAAAACAATTAGAGTTTTTGAAATATCAAAAATAGAGCATTTAGTTAATGTAATTTTGCCGAAGTTAATGCGAATACATCTAAAGCATTCTATCATAAATTAACAGATACATATTACAAAGCCCTTCCTAATTTTGATCATTATCCTGAGCCTCAAGTATTAATGATAAAAAAATTAATTGAATAATAAATGGTATAAATAGTTATTTTTCCATATCTGATTCTCGTAAGATAATCACAAATAGAATACAATATATTCTAAGAAATTCAATTGTCAGTGTTTCTCCATTCTACTCTTATTGTTTTTATATTTTCTTCTTATTCTATGCTTCCTTTTTATTATTCTCTTTATATTAAACTATAAACTATTTTTTTTATCCTATTTTTGCCTTCGGTAAGAATTGAACTTACACCAGTCGCGCTTCAAGCGAATGCTCTACCACTTTAGTGATCATCTTGATTGTATATTAGGATCTGTATCTAGACTATACTCGGTGTAAATGCATGTGGGTGGGGGTGGGCAAGCTCCAGTGGGTCCTGTGGGTGAGGACGTGGCCTTACCGTGGGGTCTGCACACCAAATAAGATTGGAGCAGGTGTCGAACCAAAGTGTACCAAAATAGTGCAGAGTAGCAAAAGCTTCCTAATTGGGGAAATGGAGTGGGGCGTGGTTCACGTGCTTTCGGGCGGACACTAGCTTAGCTGGGAAAACGGAATGCGTACAGATTGTTTCTCTCCTCTGTCGTCCTCCCAATTCTACGAGTACGATGATTCATATAGGCACTTTTTAGAATAGAGTTATCTGCACATGGTTAGTTTAGTTTTTTGGTATGCTGTTGTGTAGCCAAAACCGTAGCCTAACGGTATGGAAAGCAGTCACACCCAGTATTCAGAAAGGTGGAAAGCTGTAGTACACAGTGAAGTATTCCAGTACGATTGTGTAGTGCTGTACCGCAGTATTATAGTTCTATGCTCTACTAATGCAGTAGTATGTGTGTAGAAATGTATGTCTGAAAATGTCTGAAAAGTGTATGTCTGAAAATGTCTGAAAATCACTGAGATCTCTGAAAAGTATATGTCTGAAGAACAGCATGTGTTACAGTGTTTTTGAAAACTACTCAAACCAGCGTAGCAAAATGTTTAGTACTCCTTGAGTGGGGTGAGTTCCGATATAAAGAATAGAACATGGAGCCAATCACTTTCCGTGAGTCTTATACTATGAACCGTCAGTAGAAGCGTTGAGTCCAGTGCACTATTTTGTTATCATTTCGGACCACGTTGAAGGGGTGACTACACTACACTACACTACACTACACTACACTACACTACACTACACTACACTAGTACAGTGTTTTTGAAAACTATTCAAACCAACTCGATAAAACGATTCAAACCACACTAGCAAAATTAAAGAAACCAATACTTCAACACGTTACTGTTTTTAACATTCAACTAAGACTTCACATAAACCGCTTATTTCAAATGCTTGATCCTTAGCATTTTTTTGGTCATAAGTCGGAAACGTTTTGACTTATCAGTTTGTTTAATTTTGCTAGTGTGGTTTGAACATTTCGCCGCGCTCATTTGAATACAGTGTTTTTCGATACTATTCAAACCAACGCGGCACAATTAAACAAACCAATGATTCAAAAAGGTTCGTACCCCTTCGCCCAGTCTTTCAAACCATGGCATAAGAGTTTCACACCATCCTTCAGTAGAATCAGTATTCTGAAATGTAAATCTTAAGAATTGCCTCATGTATATTTATGAGTCTTGCAGTACCAGTGATGGGGCCAAACGGACGGAACTGAACTAGAGAGGTATGAAACGTATCAAATATTGGTTTGTTGAATTTTGCTAGTGTGGTTTGAATCGTTTCATGGCGCTGGTTTGAATAGTTTTCAAAAACACTGTAGTTATGAAAACACTGTACACTAGTACAGTTTTTTTGAAAACCATTCAAACCAACACAGCAAAATGTTTCGTACTCCTTCGCACAGACTTTCAAACCAAACGTTCACACCAATTTTAATTAAAATTCAATATTCTGAAATGTTGAATCTGATGATTGCCTTATATGTAATAAATTCAGCAGTCTTGCAATATTAGTCAGGGCTCAAAACCGGCTCAAAACCAATAATTCAAAAGTATCGTATCCCTCCACTCCAATTCCTTTCGGTTTTGAGCCCTGACTACTATTGCAAGACTCCTAAATTTATACAGTGTTTTTGAAAACTATTCAAACCAGCACGATAAATCAATTCAAACCACACTAGCAACATAACAAACCAATAATTCAAAAAGTATCGTACCACTTCAGTTCGGTCCCTTTCGGGTTTGAGCCGGTTTTGAGCCCTGCCTAATATTGCAACACTCCTAAATTTATATAAGACAATCATCAGATCAATTTCATCACATTGAGTTTTATTAGAGCTGGTGTGAAGCATTACGCCATTTGGTTTGAAACATTGGTCGAAAGAGTACGAAAAATTTGGCTGGGTTGGTTTGAATAGTTTTGAAAAACACTGTACACTAGTACACTACTGTTGAGAGTTATAATATGCACTCCCGTATTCTGGAACGGTTATCAGGTAAAGTTCCAACTATTCATTTTAGTGTGTAACTTTAGTCATCATCTTTAATCATGTACAGTGTTTTCGAAAACTATTCAAACCACAGCTATAAAACAATTCAGACCACACCAGCAAATTAAACAAACCAATCATTCAAAAAGTATCGTACCCCCTCCAGTTCAGTTCCTTTTGGTTTGAACCTTGACTGATATTTCAGGACTCCTAGATTTATTACCTATTAGACAATCCTCCAGATTCAACATTTCCGAATATTGAATTCATTGAAAGTTGGTGTGAAACATTACCATTTGGTTTGAAAAATTTGGGAAGGAGTACGAACCATTTTGTCGCTTTAGTTTGAATAGTTTCAAAAAACATTGTATATTAGGATCCGTCTCTGAACCTAGACTCCGAGATTCTTATTCTCAATTTCTATCCTCCTACCATGAGGATTCTCGTCCCTTCTTATCTGTCCCGGTCCTCCGTCTACTACTCCCATTGTCTCTGCAAGCCAATGGCCAAAGTCTAGACGAGAACTAGACGAGAGTTAGTCAAGAACTAGACGAGAACTTTTCCCTTTGTTTCATCTGTAAACAATCACTTGAGTATGCAGTATACGTGAGTGTACTGATGCCTCAAGTTCAACAACTACTACACTACACCTCTACTCTACTACTATACACTACTACTATACACTACTACTATACACTACTACCTTTGGGTGTACTTTGAAGGTCCAAGTAAGGTACTTGAAATCGTGAAAGAAGGACAAGACCCTTTCTCACTCGAGGATAAGAAACTCTGCCGGAACTATCTTTCGAAAGTGGAAGATGAGATCGTTGATCTTGCCGAAAGGCATATGTCTACTAGTATCTTCAGAGCAAACATGAAGACCAGATCAACCCAGGATATTAGGGACTACTTGGAAAAGAACAAACCAAGTGAGAAGAACTGGGCAAGCTATGTGTACATTGCTGAACACTGCCACAAGCAAAGTGGTCAAGGATTGAGAACCTGGCACTTTAGAGAAATGTGTCAAGTCACTTACTTCATGTATCTCATGGATGAAGGATATGACGCCGAACAAATCCTCAAACAATCACTACTACACTACACTACACTACACTACTACACTACACTACACTACACTACACTAGTACAGTGTTTTTCAAAACTATTCAAACCAACTCGATAAAACGATTCAAACCACACTAGCAAAATTAAAGAAACCAATACTTCAACACGTTACTGTTTTTAATATTTAATTAAGACTTCACATAAACAGCTTATTTCAAATCCTTGAGCCTTAGCATTTTTTTAGTCATAAGTACGAAGCTTTTTGACTCACCAGTTTGTTTAAATTTGATAGAGTGGTTTGAAAATTTTGCCACACTCATTTGAATAGTTTTGAAAAACACTGTACTACTCTAAACTACTACACTACACTACACTACTATTCTACTATACTACTACTCTAAACTACTACTACACTACTCTACATTACTACTCTAAACTACTACACTACACTACACTATTACTCTACTACACCACTACTGCAGTGTTTCGAAAACGATTCAAACCCGCACGATAAAAAGATTCAAACCACACTAGCAAATTAAACAAACTGATACAGTGTTTTTGAAAAATATTCAAACCAAAGCGACAAAATATTTCGTACTCCTTCGCACATTCTTTCAAAGCAAATGTTCACACCAACTTTCATTAGAATCAAGATTTTGAAATGTGAATCTGGAGGATTGCCTTAAATGTAATAGATTTAGGAGTCTTTCCATATTCATCAAGAGTTAAGATGAAAGGAACTGAATTAGAAGGGGTACGATATTTTGAATGATTGGTTGTATAATTTTCTAGTGTGGTTTGAATCGTTTTGCTTTTACAGTGTATTTCGAAACTATTCAAACCCGCACCATAAAACGATTCAAACCACACTAGCAAATTATATAAACCAATAACTTAAATCGTTCCAGTCCAGTTCCATCCGTCTTAACCCTTGATGAATATGGAATGACTCCCAGATGACCCCAAATGTACTACATAGAAGGCATCCTCCAGATTTAACATTTCAAATAGTGAATTCTAATGAAAGTTGGTGTGAGCATTTGGTTTGAAAGACTAAGAGAAGGAGTACGAAACATTTTCCCACCTTGGTTTGAATAATTTCGAAAAACACTGTAAATACAGTGTTTTTCATAACTATTCAAATGAGCGCAGCAAAATGTTCAAACCATACTAGCAAAATTAAACAAACTGATAAGTCAAAAAGTTTTGTACTTATGAATAAAAAAATGCTAAGGATCAAGGACTTGAAATAAGCGGTTTAGGTAAAGTCTTAATGTAATATGCAAAACAGTAACTTTTTGAATTATTGGTATTTTAATATTGCTAGTGTGGTTTGAATCTTTTTATCGTGCGGGTTTGAATTGCTTTGAAAAACACTGCAGAATGTTTCGTACTCCTTCACACAGTCTTTCAAACCAAATGTTCATACCAACTTTTATTAAAATTCACTATTCTGAAATGTTGAATCTGGAGGATTGACTGATATGCCATACAGTTGGGGTCATTTGGGAGTCTTCCAATATCAATCAAGGGTTAAGATGAAAGGAACTGAATTAGAAGGGGTACGATATTTTGAATGATTGGTTGTTTAATTTTCTAGTGTGGTTTGAAACGTTTTATCGAGTTGGTTTGAATCGTTTTCAAAAACACTGTAAATATACTACATAGGCAATGTTCAAGATTTACATTTCAGAATATTGAATTCTAATGAAGGACGGTGTGAAACTATTACGTCATGGTTTGAAAGACTGGGCGAAGGGGTAAACCTTTTTGAAGCATTGGTTTGTTTAATTTGCTAGTATGATTTGAAACATTTTACTAGTGTGGTACGAAACATTTTGCTGGGCTGGTTTGAATAGTTTTGAAAAGCACTGTAATTTGCTAGTGTACTGTAATTTGCTAATGTACTGTAATTTGCTAATGTACTGTAATTTGCTAATGTACTGTAATTTGCTAATGTACTGTAATTTGCTAATGTACTGTAATTTGCTAGTGTGGTGTAATTTGCTAGTGTACTGTAATTTGCTAGTGTGTATACAATAAAATGTTACAACAAATAAAAGTCATGATACTTCATGCCCCAAAAGGCTACCTTTAAATGCACTACTTTCAGTAGTTAAAGCGTTTTTATCCCCACTCCAAGATACAATGCTATCAGTATCAAAATAGAATGGCTAAAACTATGGGTCCATCTGTCGTTTTACCTGACTATTTGTATCTATGATCTCAGAGTCAGCTAAAACGGGGAGATGATCAACGATACATCAAAATAAATATCTAAGGACTCCTGTGTCCAGTTTTCCATCCACTAGTCCCATTGTCTCCTGCAAATTGTCTGGGTTTCTGAAAAAGAACTGTTCCTCAGCTCTGTTCATCTCGCTTACGCGAGTTGCAATCGACTTTCCAAACTGCTGATAGAGATGGATAGAGATGGATAGAGATGGATAGAGATGGGTAGATGGGTAGATGGATAGAGATGGATAGATGGATAGAGATGGATAGATGGATAGAGATAAGCCTCGATGCCATTGGAAAGGTCGCTTCGTATGCGTTCCCATTCCATAGCCAAAAGCCCGTTTCCTCTGGCACACTGCTTTGCGAATTGTCGATTCAAAGTCATCAACACATTCTTTCGTACCTGCTCGAACAGTCATCAACACGTTCTTTCGTACCTGCTCGAACACAGGCTGTTATTGGAAACAAGCTCAACAATGTGTTGCGATCTCTGGATGGCATTCCTCTTGCGATAAACGAAAGTGTCACATTCCTTGGTCAATGCAGGCACCCGGAACGTTCTGGTCCAGAAGAAGTATCTGCCGCGGATCGATTCAAGATTTTTGATTGGGAACACTGGCTTGGCCCATTTCATATCCACCACTGCATCTTTTCGGCTAAAGTCCACCAAGGCACCCACAGAGGGGGTTGGTTTCTTTCTTTCAACAAACTTTTGGAAGTACGCTACTCGCCCATTATCTTCGACTGTGTCGTTGTCTAGACGAGAGCTGGACAAGAGTAGCAAACACGAGGCTTCACTTTGTTTCATCTGTAAACAATCACTTGCAGTACACACATGTGCTGATGCCTCAAGCTCAACAGTTTGAATCGTCTTGCTGCAGTCGTTTCAATAGTTTTGAAAAACAAGGTACTCATGTAGTTCATATTCAAGGTTTCAATATGCAGTAACGGCCACAACTTTATTTAGGCTTTATGTTCTTCACAACATATGTTACCTAAACTTGTCTTCGTTGATGGAGCGGAGCCGCAGTGGTTTATGTGACTTTGCAAGAAACGTGTTACCCACACTCTCCACTAGACAATGGTGACGTAGAATATTCGAAAGAATCCTAGCACTTCGTGGCTATGGGACGCGGCGTTTGGAGTGGAATTGCTAAGGTCTGAGTATCTCTATAGGCAGTGTTCTGTGTGGACCTAACAGTTATGATATCAAGGTGTGCTCCCAAGATCTGAGACCAGTAGCGAGGTGGTGCTTAAAGGTTTTCAGATACAGAAAACAGTAAAGCAAGAAAGGTGTCTGCATCTGCTTCCTATAGCTTATGGTTTTCCACCCACTCCACTCCACTCCACCCACTCCACTCTCTGGTCCTGGCTCTAGTCAGTGGTCACTGCTAGTCTAGTTCTGTCACTGTAAGTACTGGTATCGGTAGTGCCCGACTCCAGTTCTGGTTTGGTTCTGCTCCTGAATAGCTAGTGCTGGCTGTAATACTTGTGACTGTTGCTTTCTGGATAATACATCTGAATCTAACATAGATTCATAGTACAAGTCACACCGGTGGCTATAATCAACACCACCTGGGCAACGAACTTTTCAGTAGATCATGGGAACGAACTTTTCAGTAGAACATGGGAACGAACTTTTCAGTAGATCATGGGAACGAACTCTTCAGTAGAACATGGGAACAGACTTTTCAGTAGAACATGGGAACAGACTTTTCAGTAGAACATGGGAACAGACTTTTCAGTAGAACATGGTGTATGCACAGTGCAGACTAGAAGACAGCAGACTAGCATATGGTACGTTGCAGAGTCTCAAAATGGAACGTCTGGTGTGTAGAATGCAGAGATGATACTCTGCTGGTATTCCCACACTGGCCATATTAATAATGTGGATTTCACATGTCCTTGTAGATCCACTTCACTTTGGTATGGCAGGTTAAGAATTTCCGTAAAGCACTGCTCTTTTCAGACGGTCTTTTGCACTCTCCAAGTAGTCTCCTTGAGTCTAGTTCCAGTAGGGTTTCAGGAGGCTCGTTTGTAAAGCCACTTGGCCTTCTCCATACTCACCCAAGTTGGCTATTGGTGGCTATTGGTGGCTATTGGTGGCGATTGGTGGCTGATTCACGCGCCACACCCGACGGCCGCACTCAACTCCGCCAGTCGGTGAATGCACCCGCAATCCACCTCCCGCAAAGGAGTTGGCCTCACCATCACCACTCGTAGTATTTCAACCTCACTGCTTTTAAATCCTCCACCATCCACACAAAACACCATACCAAGAACCACACAAAACACCACACAAATCACCACACAAAAAACCACAAAAAACCACACAAAACACCACAAAAAACCACAAAAAACCATCCACACAAAACACCACGCAAAAAAACCATACACACAGAAAATAAAACGCCACCACACAAAAATTACAACCAAACAGAAATTACAACCAAACAGAAATTAAAACCACAGAAATTGAAACCACAGAAATTAAAACCACAGAAATTAAAACACTATAACCATCACACCCCACTCAAAACAAGACAACGGCTCTTACCTGCTCCTGCTAGAACTCTTGGTTCCGAGTCTCGCCACTGAGACAGTTTCAGAGTGAGACAGTTTCAGAGTGAGACAGTTTCAGAGTGAGACAGTTTCAGAGTGAGGCAGTTTCAGAGTGAGGGAGGAGAGAGGAGTGAGCCTTGACCATACGCAGTCAGTCCACGCTCCGCCCTCCACGCGCTCCTCTCCCACGTCACGCTCTCCCGCTCCTACCTTCGCACTCACTATTTGCTTCCACTCTTTACTTCCACAACAATGAGGTATGTAAACACCACCACACCCACATACAGACACCCGCATAGAATGGCAGCGATAGCACGGGACACCTTGATGGAGCCATCAGACAATTGGGAAATCAGACAATCAGCCAATTGGGAAATCAGACAAGCAGGTAATCATAATCGACAATCGACAATCGACAATCAGATAATCATAATCAGACAATCAGATAATCATAATCGACAATCGGTTCGACAATCCAATTGAACAAATGAACAACCGAGTAATCGGGTACTCAGACAACTGGCTCATAGACGACCAATCAACCAACAATCAACCGTCAACCGACCAACAATGAACCAACAAGCAACCAACAATCAACCAACAATCAACCGTCAACCGACTCCTAGACGATATATGCTAGACCAGCTCCATTCGAGTGACCTTCAGGTGTGTCCGCCCAATCGAGGTTCATGAACCATTAATTCATAAACCGTGGTTCAGGAACCGTTGGACCGCTGATTGAGTGGCTCATAAACAATGCTTTGTTGAGTCTTTGAGCTCTCTGTGATGTTTGATGGTTGTTCTTGTCTGTCATATTTGTCACTTTTGATCACTTTTTTATGTCTCCTGTCTTTACCTCGTCTTGCTTGTTTGTTTCGTTTGTGTATCTTCTGTCTGGTCTCCTGTCTTTGCAAGTTATCACATATCAGATCCGGTTCTTTCGTGTTTCGTGTCTTTTATCGAATATGCTCAATGTGATTTGTTGTCCGCCTTCTCTCTGCTCTTGTCCTCAATCTTCTCACAGTCACAGTCTCATCTACCTTGTTGTCCTGTTTTGACTTTTCTTTTGTTAGTGGTCAGTCACTGCTACAGTCATTGTTACAGGTTCAAGGCCTCACCTACAGCAACAGTTCCATACAGCAACAGTTTCAGCTCCAGTCACCCTTTGTGTTGTGTGTCTGTTGTCAGTTATCGCCTTTTGTCAGCTATCGCCCTTTGTCAGCTATCGTCTTTTGTTAGTGATCTGTTGCCTTTCGGTTATATGCTGGCTTCCGACGTCATTGCGTCCTTGACGTTATCTCTTGACTGATATCTAATGTCTTCTGTCGATTCTGTTATCGGTTGTCTTTTACGGTCTTTCTTTTGGCTGTCGTCAATTATCAGCTGACCAGCTGTATTTTTGACTGTTATCTGTTTGCTATTTGTTAATCATTGACTTTTATCTGTTCACTGTTGGCTTTCTTGTCTGTCATGTCTGAGTTATTAAACATTAGCTGTCTTTCTGACTATGATCTGATGAATTGACTGTCTTTACAGGTATCAGGCATCAGTTGTCTTCTCTCTCCAGCCCTTTCTCCCTCCATCTTCACTCTATTATTTCATCATTTACTAATGGCAGCGGAAAATTCGTTAGAGCGTCGAAGTATCGGCACGTGTTCGGGCAGGCCAGCAAGAAGGAACTTTGCTATGAAAATTTGAAGGTGACCAAAAACGCATGGGACGCCAATATCATCTACTCCAACGGAAAGTACCTCCTGGTTACGTGGGACTCGTCTGGAGGTGGAGCCTTTGCTATTATTCCTGTTTCCGAGGTGGGAAAAGCTCCGGACACAGTGCCACTTTTCCGGGGGCACAAGGGGCCTGTTTTGGACACGGCCTTCAATCCTTTCGACTCGCAGCAGGTGGCAAGTTGCTCGGACGACGGAAATATCCTCATTTGGCACATCCCTGAAGACTTTTCCTTCCACAACTATAGAGACGATGCCGACGAGGTTAAGGACGTGGTGACGCCAGAAAAAGTACTTTCGGGCCATACTAGAAAGGTTGGCCATATTGAGTACCACCCATGTGCAGAGAACGTGTTGGCCTCTTCGTCCATGGACTACTCTGTGAAGATCTGGAACATCGAGACTGGAAAGGCGGAGATCACCTTGCAGCATAAGGACTTGGTGACCTCATTTGCCTTCAACTACAACGGCTCGCTCATGGCTACCATTTCCAGAGATAAGAAGTTGCGGATCTGGGACTTGCGGTCCGGAAAAGTGATTTCCGAGGGCCCAGGCCACACGGGAGCCAAAGCTTCTCGGGTCATTTGGTTGGGAAACACCGACCGTGTATGCACCACCGGCTTCTCCAGATTGTCCGACAGACAGGTGGGAATCTGGGACGTCAACGACATTTCCAAGGGCCCCATCGATGGCTTCATTGTCATTGACTCGTCCTCGGGGGTGTTGATTCCGATCTATGATGATGCCACCTGCACATTGTACTTGGCCGGCAAGGGAGACGGTAACATTCGTTACTACGAGTACGACAACGACATTCTCCATGAGTTGTCGCAATATTCGTCGACCGATGCACAGAGAGGCTTCGCAGCAGCACCCAAGACGTCGGTCAATATCCGGGAAAACGAGATCTTGAAGTGCTACAAAACCGTCAACGACTCCAGCATCGAGCCGGTCTCGTTTATCGTGCCCAGAAAGTCCGAGGTGTTCCAGGAAGACATTTACCCCGATGCTCCCTCAAACAAGCCTGCACTTACTGCTCTGGAGTGGTTTGGAGGCAAGGACGTCAACGGGCCGCTCTTGGTCAAGATGGAGGCCATTTACGAGGGAAAGACTGCAGAGGTCAAGGAATCATCTCCTGCAGTTAACATTTCGGAGAAGAAGTCCGAAGCCAAAAAAGCTGAGGCCAAGAAGGTTGAGGAGAAATCTACCAAAGAAGCTTCCAAAGAAGTCGATTCCCCCAAGGTTTCTAGAGCAAGCAGCTCTTTATCCGGCAGTCCTGCACCTGCAGCCAGTGTGGACGCGGCCTTAAAGTCTTCCAGCACCGTGGGCAGTCTTATCAACAAGGTGGTGGACGAATCTGACGATGAGGATTCCAGGAGGATTGCCGAGAACCCAGATGACGAGTGGCAGGACGTCGCCCCAGTCAAGAGAGAGGTGACGGAGGCCAAGGAAGCAAAGGAGACAAAAGAGGTACAACAAGAGGTGAAGGACGCCAAGAAGGAGACGCCAAAGAAGGATTTAAAGGAGGAGCCAAAGAAGGACGTCAAGGAGCCAAAAGAGGCCAAGGAGCCAAAAGAGGCCAAGGAGCCAAAAGAGGTCAAGGAGCCAAAAGAGGTCAAGAAAGAGGAGCTGAAGGACACCAAGGAGGAGGCCAAGGCTCCTACCTTAAGGGCGACAGTGGAGAGACTCGCCGGGCTTGTGGACTCGTTGGAGAGCCAAGTGTCCAAGTTGACGCAGGCCAATGCCGACAGAAACACACGCATCGAGGCGTTAGAGAAGAAGATCGACCAGTTGTTGGCCAAGTAATCCGGCCAGGTGCTCTCAGACCAAGATGAATGTATCTACATAAAAATATGTATTAGTCAAGATTATATTAGTTCCCATACTGAACCCCTATTGCTGCGGCCATACTCCACCTCTTCAGACCTTACTTACTTCAACCATACCGACCATACCGACCATACCCGATCATGATCCACACTAAGCAGCCACATATATACAAAAAGATAATCTGGAAATCAAATACTTCTTTTCTATGCTCCATTGGTTGGACAATTATAGACATTTCAGGTAAAACCGGACATTTTTAAACTTCTGTTAGGGTTCGTCCGGGGGTTGTTTCCTTATGTGGTCAGGGTGACAGCTGACTCTGGAGTTAGGTAAATCTTTGTATTTT